>APFE031415704.1:0-30422 GCA_000404065.3 Pinus taeda | reverse complement strand
CTTGGAAGTTTGTTTCAGACATTAGTTTGGCTAACCCTTGTCCTTTTATGAGCTTGGTGGGCTTTATTTCAATGTCGTATTCAAGGATGCTAGCAATCCACTTGCCTCTTTTGCCTTCTAGTCCCTCTTGAGTTAGTATATCCTTTACAACAGCATTAGGGACATAGGAAATCATGTGGGAGTATAGGATGTAAATTCTGAAATATTTGATGGCTTTGACCAGGGCATAGGCCTGCTTTTCCATAATCTGGTATTTCAAGGGTGCATCTCTCAAAGCTCGGCTGAAGAAAGCAATTGGCTTTTCGTTGCCCTAATCATCTTTCTGCAGAAGGACATCGGCTATAGTGTGTTTAGATGCGAAAGAAAAAATGATAAAATCTCTGTCGAATTTAGGATTGGTGAGGACAGGCGTTTGAGTTAGGGCAGTTTTTATACTCTCAAAAGCCTGCTTGGTTTCAAGAGACCATTTTACCTTGGCATCCTTCTTCAACATGTTGCTCAGTAGCCTTATTAGCTCGACTAGGTTTGGGATAAATCTCCTTAGGAAATTGATCTTTCCCAGGAATTCTTGCAGTTCTTTTATGTTTCTTGGATAAGGGATTTGAAGGATAGCTTGAATTCTTTCTGGGTTAATTCTAATCCCATCTTTTGATATTATATGCCCTAGAAGCTTGCCTTCCTCAAGGGAAAACAGGGAATTCTTAGGATTCAAGGAAATGCCATATTTCCTGCATGTCATGAAAATTTGCCTTAAGTGCTTAAGGTGCTCTTGGTCAGATTTGGAGAATGGGGTCAGGTCATCAAGGTAAAATACGAGGAAATCATGTATCTCCTTAGCAAATGCAATATCCATTACCCTTTGAAAGGTAGCACTAGCATTTTTCAGCCCAAAAGGCATTTTAACGTACTTAAATGTTCCCCACGGTGTCGTAAAAGATGTCTTGTCCTGGTCATCCGGGTGAACAAGTATTTGATTAAATCCTGAAAATCCATCTAGTAAAGAAATTCTAGAGGAACCCACTACTCTTTGCAAGATATGGTCGATTTTGGGCAATGGGTAGTGGTTTTTTAGAGAGACCTGGTTTAAATTTCTCAAGTCTACACATAGTCTTATCTCTCATGTTTTTTTCCTGGTGGGAACTAAGTTAGACACCCATTCAGAGAATCTGATGGGTGCAATGATACCTGCTTCAAACATTCTCTTTATTTCTTTTTCAATCAAGGGAAGAAGCATGGGGTTGATTCTTCTAAGTTTCTGTTTGAACGGTTTTTGTTTTGGTTTTAAGGGAATGGTATGTTGGATTAATGAGGTTTCATAGGACTTCAAGTCCTCATAACTCCAGGCAAATACATCTTGGAATTCTTTGAACAAATCCACATATTTTGGTTTTTGGTCAAGGGGCAGATTTTTGGACAACTTAATCATTTTGGGATGCTCTACTGTTCCTATGTTGTTTTCTCCTATGGCAGCATTCAAAGGTTCCATCTTTGGCTTTTTGGGCACATCATTGTCATCAAACATGTCTTCCAATGGAGTAAGGTCGGTGGGTAGAACATTACGCTTCAGATCAATAAACTCATCCTGCGCTTTGGTTGTTTCCTCTAAACAGATTTGTTTCAACTGTTCTATGTTTGTATGGTTAAAAATAGTTGGGTTAAGGATTTGTTTAGCTGTTGCAGCTGTTATAGTCAGGTGGTTTTCTTTTGCTAACTGTTGTGAGTCGGCCATGGCATCCATGTCAATGTTTGTGTAGGAAAATTCGTCCTCCAGAGTTAAGAAAGTGTTAATCTGGGCATCATTTTGAAATACCTGCCAATCCTTGACATTGTTAGGGACCGAAGGTCTATGTTTTATTTCAGTGGTGATATGGTGATTTGGTTCAAAGGGAAGCTTGCATGTGCTAGCAAAGGTTGCTAGACTATGGGCATGAATATTGTGATCTCATGAAATTTTGGCAAGCTTGAATTCACTGAAGGAATTGAGTAATTCAGTGGTAGAACCTCTGTAAGCTCTCATTCTACTATCATTAGCGATAAAGTTACCCTTTATTTGTTGTATAATCAAGTCAGAGTCACCTAGGATGGAGACTTTAGTAGCTCCCAGGATTTTGAGCAACTTAAGGCCTAAGAGAAGGGCTTCATACTCTACCATGTTGTTTGTACATCTGAAATTGAGTCTATAGGGATGGCCTTGTGTGTGATTATCATGAGTATTGTAAATCCACACTCCAGCCCCTGCTCCTAACTTGTTAACCGAACCATCAAACTCCAAATTCCATGTGATTTCTTGTTTGAGGTTTGTATTGAGAGTTTCAATTGTTTGAGGATCGAGTAGACTTACAATTTCTATTTCGGAGTTTTCTTCTTGCTGTTTGTTGGTTGCCTTGGCTGTTGAGGCAATTTCATAAGTGTTGGCAACTGATTCTCATTGATGCACGTTCCTTGCTCCAAAGATGACGTCTTATCATCAGTTGGAGGGCTGGTGTTATCATTAAATAAAATAAAAGAATCCATATCGGAATGGATTGAGTATATTGGAAAATTTTGGGGCTTTTTCTCACTGCTTACCACATACTTCATTAATGTTTCTCTATATAGTCCCTTTGGTTTCCCAAAGAAAAATATAGTGGCGTAAGAGAGGTCAAGTTGAAGGGATCCTTGCAATTTTTCTCCCCATGATCTGGATAGGAGCATGCCATAATTTGTGGGAATGTCGGCAACTACTACATCCATTAAGATTGTCTTGTTGGGGAATTGGACTAGAGAGACACAAAGGTCTTTGATCAAGCCTAAACATTTGACTTGAGTTGAATCAAAGGAATACAGATCTTTGTACGGTCTTGCGACATCAAGGTTCAACCTTTCCATTACAGCTTTGGGCATAAGGTTATGTGAGGCACCTGAGTCAAACATAGCATTATGCAGTATTTTGTCATGTATGTGTGGACTGACATAAAAAGGTGGAACAGGTCCATATGTTATTTTTCGTTAACTTCTGGACCAAACAGTAGTTCAAGGGTATCATCTAAAACTTTTACATCATCCCTTACTTTTGTTAATTGAAGTGACCTTTGAATTTGTTGTTTGTATACATCATGTTTGGAAAGTTCTGAGAGGGGAATGGAAATCTTGAGTTTTCCAGTCTCTGCTTCTAAATTGAACGGTTTTTCCAATGAGTTCCTGGCATTGATAGTGGCGAATTTCTCTTTTTCAGGCATACTCTCTATCTTTTCTTTTGGAGTATCTATGTCATGATGTATGACAGTTTGTGGTATTTCTGTTTTGGGAAGATTTTTGGGGGTGCTATTCAGATCTTCTTTTGGGGAGGAGGGAGGTAGAGGCCGATCAATAGGAAAGTGTGTGTCTGTTACATCCTCCACAGTTACCTGATGAGGGTTTGGGATAGAGCTGTCAACTCGTTGATTGTTAGTGATATTTCCTTTACTTTTGTTGAGTTGTTTGCTATCTTTTGTTCTGCTAGATGGGGGAACATCAATGGTCCTTGTTCTTAATTTGTATTGCTTTTGTACCTCGTACACAACGTTATCATAGCCTTGTTTAAAGTCAAAGGACTCTCCCGACTTGGTGTGAAATTGTTTTCCATCAGGATATGGTCGGTCTTCTTCCGTAAGAAAGATTTGTTGTTCATTTATGAATCTATGAGGTTCATATGAGTCCCATCCATGGGCTCAGCAAATGTAGATTCCTCCACATAGTTTTCTTGAAAAGGAGGCCTAATATCATGGTCGGGACTGGCCCTTCCAACGTTTGTGTTTTGAGTTTTTCTGAAGTTCGGGTTCCTTATGGCATTGGGTTGTTGTCCCTCCCATGAAGTTTTTCTCTCAACATTGTCTACTCTGTCTCCTAGCCTATGGATGCCACTGATGATAGCATCTAGCTTCTGATCGAAGGCTGAGGGTTCTTCTTTGAAAGTGGTTCTTCTCTCAGTTCTGGCTCTATTTCTTTTAGCAATTAGATTTTATTCCACACTAACAACAACATCTTGCATTTCTGCAAGGCTTTGAGGGGCTCTTTCCCTTAACTGATATGCCATCTCAGCATCAAAGCCATCTGGGAATTTGTACAAAGCGAGATCAGGTGGAGGTCTTAAATTTTGTGGTATTGCATTGTAAACATTGTTAAATCTTGCACAGTAATCCAAAACTATTTCCTGAGGTCCTCTTTTGATAGTATCATACTCATATAGTATGTGTAGGGGATATTTCTTTTTCTCCCATCTATTAATAAATGCCTGGTATAAGGCTTCAGGGTTTAATATAGAATTGGGTGCAAGTGCCCTAAACCAGGTTCTGACATCACCGATCAAACTTTGGACAAAAATCTTCATTCTTACAGTCTCATCATCAATTTCATAACTCTCGAAATAATCCTGCATTTTCTTTGTATGCTGCAGGGCGGTGTAGGGGGTTGCGCCATCAAAATAGGTAATTTTTGACTGGTAGTCCTGAGGCATAGCCTTGGGATTAGCAGGCAGTTTTAAGGGCGCATATCTAGCCATGATGATGGGGATAAGCGGAACAACTAGGGCACCGGGGATAATAGGAACAACCGGGTTAGAAGGAGTAGTAGTGGTAGTAGGAGTATGGGATTGAGGTGTAGAGGAGCTACTTGGAGAAGGAGGTGATGAACCAGGGGAACTTGGGGTTGACCGGAATAAAACTTTGACAGGGGCTATAACACTGCTTGGCTGAACTGTTTCAGGACTCGTAGCAGTTGGGTCTTCTTTTTGCTTTTGTTTTCTAATGATCTTAGGAATTAAATTCAGATTTTCAACAACAGCTGGGCGATTTGGATGAGGATTTGATCGTGTATTACGCGTTTGCTTCTTAGGAGCCAACTTCTACTCTATTTTTTGGGAACCTTTTTGTTTTTTAAAGACACAGGTCGACCGAGGCCTTCACAGGTCGGTTTCTTCCTCTGTGGGGCTGCAAACTGGTTTAGTGAATTTATCTGAGGAGGTCCCCAGTGGAGTCGCCATTATGTTATCACTCAGGTTGTCCCTAGGCTCCTGTAGGGATACGACCGAGGTAACCACAAACCAATCTTTGGATTGCAGGTTCTAGCCCACCTGCAATCAGAGAGGGCTCTCTCTTAACGATTCAACTTTGTTGATGATTTTAGGCTAGCTTTTGGCTCTGGGGTTTTTGTTTGTATTTGGATGGAAGGAAAATGCTTTCAGGTAGAGAGGCAATTTATGAAGTGATAAGTTTCAAACCATTGGGCATGGAGTCATGGGTTAGGATTATCAGTGCGTCTTTCTAGTCATAAGAGAAATAATGAAGCAGGATAGATGCTCATAACACAATCTTCAAACTAAAATGGTGAATGATATGTAAGGAATGAGAGGCACTTAAGAATCTCTCATTTAACTTAACAGAGGGAAAGATGATCTCTATCTAGGGGCAATGAAGAATCCCTGGATAACTGTCTTGGGTTAAGGCAAACATGAGCCATGTGGAATTCATATTTATTCTTAAACAGAAGAAAACATAAAGAAACAACAGAAATTGAGCATAGAGTGTATTTAAACAAATTCTAAGCTAATCTTTCTTTCTGCTGTTTAAGAGCATAATTCATGAATGAAAACAGAGGTAAGAAACACTTATTGAGTTATGCAACAGCACGGGAATTCCATAATCACTCTTCAACCAGTGAACACAGTGAACAATCCGTTCTCCAAGGCTCATAAGCAGTCTTTGATTATAGAAACTTATCATATATTACAGTGCGAGTCTCTCCCGGAGCAAAATCAGCTAGAGATAGCTTGTTGACTAATTAACCAACCAACCAACCAACCCGTAATACAGTGTTCATGGCTGTCTTTATAATGAAAATATCTCGTACTTACTTATTACAATTGACCTAAAACAGGTCTGCAAAAGAGCTTTCTAAACCTAAACTTGTGCCAAAATTAAGTGCAAGTAAATATCTATTGAAATTGTGTCAGAGGTAGCTCGATCAAAAAGAGTGCAATGTGGCCCTTGGAGCCTCGATGTAGTACTGCTGGAATAACTGTGCTTTGGGATCTGTAGTTCTGTTCTGGTGCGAGTTAAATGTGCAATAACCATGATTTGAGAGTTTTGAGTGGCCTCGCCCTCTTTCTTTGACTTTGCTGGAAGGTATTAAATTTTCTCCTGCTTTGGGCCACTGTTAAGATCTTTGCTGATACCCTTTGCCGCTACATTTATGGTCTCTGCCACTTGATGATACTCTTTGACGTGCTTTTTCCCTGTTGATTTGATCTGATACTCTTTAATCTCTGTCTCTGGTCTCTTCCTGTCTTCAAATCGGTTTAATTTGCCAAAATCGGGCAACTTCAGGCCTTTTCGGTGCAAAACGGGCCAAGGAATCAAAAGATTCCCTAAAGGTTCCCCATTATGGCCTATTTCCCGTAGCGATGCACGATTAGCACTTCGCACTAATCGCGCATCGAAAATTGCCTCCGTTTCTCATTCCGGAGCTCCGAAGCACGATTTTTCCTCTTACGCGAATTTTCGGTTTTCTGGCTGCTGACGACAGCATGACGTCAGCAGTATGACGGATGACATCAGCAGTGGGGTCCTTTGGTATGGATGTGACGTCAACATGCTGACGTCATCAAGGTGATGTGGCAGTACGGTGGGGTGACATGGACCGGGCTACGTGGCAAGGTGACATGACATGGGGGTGACCTGGCAGGATGAAGTGGCGCTCCTGTTATGTGAGGGGAGGGTGGTTTTCCTTGTGCGTCAGACCACCTTTGGTACGGAGGTGGTTTCTGTCAGGGGCGGCCCTATGCAATGGGAGGTCGCCACCTGTCCCGGTCTACGACGGGAAAACTGTCGGGCATCGGCAGGTAACATACCACCGTAATCAGGCGCGCGATGCGATCAGGGACCGTCGGATCTGGGGGTGGCGATCTGACGGTGGACGGGAAAGGGAGATGCACGGGGTTTTGCGAAGGTGCGTGCGCGTTAAAGGTTTAATTTTCTGCGGTGCTGTGGGTTTTAACTTTAGAAAACGGGTTGAACTAGTGTTGGCGCATTGAAAACTTTATTAAATAAAAATTAATAGTTTCCAAAGGAGAGTGCACGTGGGGGGGGGTGGTTTATTAGCATTGGAAGGGTTTTCTTAGTGTTAGGAAGGGGTCCATACACTTGGGAGTGGAAATTTTTACAGAGGGACGGTTCTTACTAAAGTCCAGGTGACTTAGTAATTCCCAGTGAAGTAGATATGGTTATATTTCAACCAGGGGGAGGGGATATTTACATAAGGGGATTATCTACATAGTTTTAGTATGGGGATAGGGAAAATATAAGGAGTTAAATAACAATGTCAGTAGTTAATATGGAGATGACAAGAAAGCGCTAAGTTTCAGAAATCTTAGGCTTGAAAAGGGGAGATAGAAACTTATAGAGAGAGTATGGGTTTTCTTTCAGTGAAGCAGATCTTCACCCAACCTAATGACATGAAAATGATGAAACTAAGAGGTATCAAGCAGATCTTGATCTCTTTTTGGGGAAATTAGTTAATGATTTGGGGGAGATGGAGAAAGGGTGTTAGTTATGCCTGTTTTGAGTTTTTTCACATAGAACTGCTTGGTGATTGTCTCCTGAGTAGAGATGACACCCTGAAAATATGGAACTGATCAGCAATCAAGATTCTGCAACCTCAAAACTACCTACCCAGCGTACTTACCTAAAATTTTTTCTTCTTTTCATTTGGGTGCACTTAGACTTGCAGACGCATCATTTCAATTTTTTGTTTCCTATCTACAAACTACCCTTTTTTCTTCCAAGGGCCCAAATTAAGCAGTTGGGCTCCTTTGATTCTCTACCTATCTAAGAATCTGCCAAGATTAAGCTGTTTGGATAGATTTTCATCCTCTATATTCTAAAAAAGGAAATTGAAACCTAGGGAGACCAAGATTAAGCTGTTTGGACCTCCCTTTAGCTGAAAAATTGTACAAAGTGGAATAACTTCTCAAAATTTGGAAAAGTAGTTAGATTAACTCTGAGTAGCCTTCTTTGCTTGGTGACTGTTTAGTAAATATGGAGCATTGCAGCATGCAAAGTATGACATATTTGTTCTGTAAAATGTCAATCATGAAATATGAGTAACCTGCTGCAGCAAGAGGCTAACAAGTACTTTGAAGCTTGCATGCCTCAATGGCAAGTTTCTCACTGTCGACGACAGGTTTACATCAATGGCCTTCGACCGAGAGATTTTACGTGGTGTTCGACGCCAAGTCCCTTTTCACACCACGTGAATTGTACTGTAGTACCTTGACGGTCATTGTCATTATTGGTGACTCCTCTCGCGCCTGTTAATAGCTTACATCATTGGCTGGTAATCAGGTGACGTCTTTCCATGTTCGACTCCAGAACATTTTTCGCATGGATCGACTTGTACTTCGAGTGAAGATTGAACGAGTTTTGAAAACCCCGGATCTAGTTTCGTCCATCTGGGCTGCAATATATTTAGGAATATAAAAGCATCCAGTGTACATCATTGCCGAACAGATGATCATCCAAATCAAAGGATGATGTGTCCATATCATGAGTCTGTCACACAGACAATTGTCTTTTCTATGTACATGAAAATGAATTTATAAAGATGAGCATGGGAATGCCCACCTCAGCTAGATCATGAATTTTTTTTTTCAAAATAATGTATTGTATTTTATCTTATTATAGGTCGCCTCCCAACTCAGAAAAACTTTAGATCCTCATAGTAAAGCATTTCACCTGACATCAGAAAGATTAACAACCTCATGCTTTAGGGGGAAATTGTTATAGACATTTTTGGGCACTTCAACCCAAATCATAAATTTCCATAAACTGAGGGCTCCTAAGTCCCTAAAAGTGTTGCTTCACTGCCTAAAAGAACAAGGTCAATTGATTACATCATATCCCAGAAGTTCTCCACTGAAAAATGCTCATAAATGGTCAAAACTAGACCTTATTGAAAGCTCAATGCAGGGGGTGCGATGCATATCACCGTCCCAGTGTACAAGGTGTGATGCATACTGATTTGCTCCTCTATAGGGTGTGATGGCTGGGAATGGAAAAATGGCAGGGACAAAAATGCGAGGTGGAAGATCATGGAATCTTCCAAAAGCTTCCCCTCTGACACTTACCACTCCATTTTCGACCAGGGATGAGTAAGGGATCATCATTCTCCAAGTGGAAGCAGGAACTATCAGAGAGAGGACAATAATCAAGATCGCAGAAGATGACTCACCTCTCTGTAATCATCTATATATGGACCCCTCATCATAGAGATCCAGAGGCTGGAATTTTGTATCTGATAGAGAAGTGCTGTTGGTATTCTGGTGTACATTCATAGTGTTGGGTGATCTAGCTTTGCTTGGGTAAAGAAGGGCTTCCTAGCTGGAGGATCATGCTGGGTCAGAGCACATGGTTGTAATCCTCTTGCTACTTTTCATCTGAATAAAGTTATTCCTATTTCCTTCCATATTCTTCTGTACTTGTTTATATATGCATGTATTTGGTTAATACACATATGATCCTATATTATTTATGAATTTAGATCCTTGTTTCTTGCATAGTAGTATGTTTCTCTGATTCGACAGGTTCTTTTGAAGCTGGGCAGACAAAGAAGAAGCGGCGAAACTCTATCAAGAAGGAGAGGAAATCGAGCGCAAGACTCAGGTTGGCCCTCTTGGTTCTCCTCTCGTCTATTTTCATAAAAGGAAGCAATAGTAGACTTTGATTGTTCGTTTCTAAGATAGCCACCCATATTAGTGGGAATAGTAGCATCCGGGTGGACATTATTCCCGGATAACACTTTAGCAAGTTTGGCGTAATTTGGAATGAGCCTCCTTAGAAAGTTTGCTTTCCCTTGGAGTTTCTGAATCTGTAGCAAATTTGAAGGTGGAGGCAAATCAATTATTGCCTGAACCTTAGATGGGTCAAGACGAATCCCGTCCTTTGAGACCACGAAGCCAAGTAAATGACCAGAACTAACACAAAACAGACATTTGTGTGGATTGAGTCGTATCTTGTAGTGTCGACAACGTAGAAATATCACTCTCAAATGTTGTCAATGATCGTTCCACTTTCGCAAATGAGCCCGAAGATCATCGAGATATGGTTGAATGATGTTCTTGATGTCATGGAAGGCATAATTCCTTGCCCTCTGAAATGTTGCCCCTGTGTTATTTAAACCAAAGGGTAGCTTGTGATATGTGAATGTGCCCCACGGATAAATAAATGCAGTCTTTGACTGGTCCTGTGGGCGGATATTTATTTGATTATACCCAGAAAATCCATCCATAAATGAAAAGATTTCACATCCAGCGCATTCGTCAATAATCTAGTCAATGAAGGGTGTAGGGTAGTTTCCTTTCGAACAAGCTTGATTTACATCCCTATAATCGACGCACACTCTAATAGTTCCTTGTTTTTTCATGACAAGAACAATATTTGATACCCAATCGGTTAGAGGAACTAGGTAAATAAAACCAACATGGAGGAGTTTTTCAACTTCTGCCTTGATGGCAGCGGATTTCTTGGGGTGCACCTGCCGGAGCCGTTGTCTTACCGGTTTGACATCTGGATACATCTTAATTTTGTGTTCAACTATGCTCGAGTCAATTCCTGACATTTCATCATATGACCAAGCAAAGACATCTCTAAACTCATGAAAAAGAGTGTAATCTATTTCCAGTTGTGAAGGAGAACAAGTTTTGCTGACATGAATATTCTCTACAACATCTGTTTTAGTCGAGATATTTATGGCAATAGTCTCTTCAATATTGGACAGGTTTCACTTTGAATCTACCATATTTACATTATTTGATAGAAAATCAAAAATTGAGGGATGATAAAGGTCACTGGAACTATCTTCCTTAATATCCGGAAGATGGGAATGATGGTGGTAATCTTCCCATGGTGTCTTGTCAATCATCATTGACTAAACAATTCCTTGGTCTGTAGAATGTACTTGCGACCAAGGATTTAAAGGGGTGCCATATACCTTAGACCTATCTATCAAAATGCTTGATGATCATTGATTTGGGTTTGCCTCCCATGCTGAAAACATTAATTGCTATAATATTTCTACTGGGCTTGGAGGCAATACCTACCGATGATCCATGCTAATATAATTTTCGAACATATTTTGAATAGAATATATCATATTGCAGATTCCCACTGTGGCCACTTCCTCCAAATTGATTGGAGGTGGTAGGGAAAAAGTCCCCATTAATGTAGGGTCTTTTAGTAGGCCTACTCTGATATTTAGAAGCGGATGAGCACTTCCATGGATCATCGGAATGCTTCGTGTAACTTGTGAACTATTGGCATAAAAGTTTGTTGGTCGATGATCGTAATTCCTCCTTGGAAGGGAAATGAAATCTTTCTGAAGTAGGGTGACACAATAGTGGCCATGGCGTATATCCAGGGCGTTCCGAGTAGGATGTTGTAATCGAGTTTTCCGTCGATAACTTCAACATCAATTTCTACTATTTTGCCCCCCAGTTTGACTTGCAAGTTACTTAAAATCTCGTATGGGGTGTATGTTCATCCATCAAATGCTTTTAATGTCAATGACGATCATGACAAGGGTGGAGATCCCAAATTTTTCCAGCAACTCATCGACTTGATACATGTAGATGCCCCCTCATCAATAATTGTCCGATGAACAGTTTTGTTGAGGGCTTTCACTTGAATAAGGAAAGCTAGTTGAGCTGGTAACTGAGGGTCATATCCTTTGTGATTAAAGGACACAAGATTGGAATCCGTTGGGTCAATGCCACCTATCACTGATAATAAAGCCTGCTTTTGGGAGGGGTAATTTTGCAGTACCTCAAGTGTCGATATAGCGGACAACGATTGGGCCAGATCCTCCACTATATTATAATACTGTGCTGCTCTAGCATGAGGATTAAACATCAACTTGTGTACTACTCCCTTTGGTGGTTTTATCGTTAGCTCAGGAGTGATGGGTGGCACAACTTCGGTCAAAGTTGTTGTCGAACTACTAGGTTGATCATTATCCTTGTTGTTCGACATCTATGGATTCCTGTAATCTTTATTCGTTGTCGAAATAGACAACATTAGCACTTGGGACGAGGAAGCATTGTCACTAGCAACCAGATTTATTCCTGGATTCGAAAATGGATCAGTCAATGCTGTCGAGGTTTTTGAAATCTTTAATAATTTTCTAAGCTCGGCATTATATGGGCAATCTCTTGTCCAATGATCCTCATCACATATAAAGCATGGATGGCTTGGTTTCCTATCTCCAAAAGGGTTTGCATAAGATTTTTTAGGAGATGACTCTTCCTGTTTCTTCTTCTTCCCTTTCTTTTTCTTCTTGCCTGCTGTTTGCTTTGGTTCTTTGCCTTTGTTAGTTGACACGACATTTACCTCTGAGGTGAGAAGTTTTTCATTTGCATTTTGACTTGAAATTGTACGGGCCTTTTTTGATGTATCCTTTACGGTTTTAGTGCTAGTCATACCTATCACGCCATTGCTGACATGAGATTCTTTGTTTGATTTAGGAGGGGGAGGAACGAAAAAATACGATCTAGGAGCATCAGGGATTTTATCGTGGGATTTTATCGTAGAGCATTCTAGACTGAGTATAGATCAAGTCTAGATATTGTGCACGAGCAATAACTTGCTCTTCAGTGACGACTCCTCCCTTTGCCACATATTCTGTAACAGAAGGTAACAATGACTTAATAAAACATTCAGCTAATAGCCAATTAGGAACATATGTTTTTACCATTCTACGACGACATCGCCAGTGATGAATATGATTGGATATGTGAGTGGTCGTCATTTCTTTGAAATTGGTAAGAAGCTTTGTTCTGGTTTCATACCTTATAGGTAACTGAAAATGGGTTAAAAAGTTTGTCAAACGAAGCCCTAGGAAATTCGATATACCATTTTGCTGCTGGACCAGTTAATGTTCGCTGAAAAAGGCGAAGCCTGATCGAATCATCATTGAGAGTGTTGGATGAACACCACAGATGAAAGGTCATCACATGATTCGACGGCTCTTCATCCGAATTTCCATTAAATTTAGGAATATCTGGCAGAAGTTTATGCGGAATCGCCGACCACCAAGGGGTGTAAGCAATTGGATCGTTCATTAGTCGATTTAGATCTGGTAACTCTAAAGTCACCACGAAAGGCAATTGTTGATTTAGGTTTGGCGAAGCATACCTAGGATAGGATGGGATTGCCTGAGCAGTTGGTCTTTGCATACCAGCATAATTCATTTGATGTTGGTAACTTTGGTAAGGTTGACGAGCATGACCATTATGATATGATTGATGTTGACCGTTTTGAATATACGGCTGCCTATTAAAAAATTACTTGCAAAGACTTGTTGCTCAGATCCTCGATGAACTTGTTGGAATTGCGGTTGTTGGTATTGTACCATCCATGGTTGTGAAGCCATGAGTTGATGTCTAGTACTGATTGTTTGACCAAGATGAGGGTTAATGGTCCCCGTTTGAACCTGGGTCATTCCACTAGTTGGTGATTGCGGTTGCATCGCAGGGACAAGAGGTTGTTGTATTACGACTTGAGAAACTTGAGGTTGGCATACCACAGGCAATGCTTGTACTTGCGACACCGTCACAATAGCCAGCATAGTGGGGATATTTGACACAGGTAAACTTTGTTGCATCGAGTATACAACTCTTGGTTGTTGAGGCAGGATTGGCACCCAACCGCTAGATGTAATTCGAGCATAACCTGAGTTCTGTTGTGAACTCTCATATGGTTGTTCTCCCGAAGGAGACAATGAAAAGGTATACTTCCCCCCATACGGTGGTAATCCAGTGCTCAAAGGAATGATTTGCCTTTGGCGACCGGATTGCCCAAATTGACACTGCAAAGGATCAATTTGCTGAGACTCAACATAAGAGATTCTAGATACTATTCTAGACGAACAAATGGGAATAGACCACACTATTGAAACAGCCCCTAGATGGACTCCATCTAGTGATTGAGTGCTAGTTGGGATAGATGGTACGCCGACGAACATTGTCAGAGTAGTAGCAGGAAGTTCTGCCATTGCTATGTTAGATAGCATAGTCCTAGATGTCAATGGTTGTTCAGACATATTTAGTCTTTCTAAAAGATTTCCTAGCGATTCTTCATGAAGTTCTGATGGGGGGAGACTAACTTCTGATGAAGAAGGATATAGGGTGATCCCAACTTCGAATTGCGATGGAGCGCTAGATGGAGGATCCTCCACAATCTCTTCTATGGCAATCAATCCAGGTGGAAGAGGCAGACCGTCAGGTCCGTAAAATATTTTCGGTGCCGAAGAAGATATAGGTTCTGTAGTGACAGCTGTTTGAGGAGTAACACCTTCCGAATCAGTTGTAGATGGAGCTTGTTTAGGAATAGAAGTGTTCACCATCACACTAGGATCAGTTGTAATGTCCTTTTGTGGCTGCAGAATTTCTTCTGTAGAGGTAGGGATACCAAAAATGTTCGGAGTAACCGAGTCTCTGAGGATGTTGGAGTACTTGTTCCAACCAAACCAGGGGACTTCAATCCAGTTAAATGAGTTCGCTTTGTCCGAAATAGTTTTGTTTCCAGAGTCAAAGATGGTTGACTCGTAAACCTCCGCGAACGACGGGGTTTTAATTAACTTTCTTCCATGATTGCAGATTACTTGATCAACTCAAAATAAAGGGGAAAATGATTCTGAATTAAATGAATTTGAGATGCTTTGACACAACTTGCTTTTTCAATTTTTAAGAGTCGAGAAAAAAAAAAGATGACTCTAGTCGCCTTCGATTTTTAATAAGCCTAAAGTGACAAGTGCTCAGATGGACCTTTTCCTTTAAGGAGTCTGAAAAGGAACGAAAGAGACTACTCTAGAAATCTAGAAAGAGGGATTACCAAACCAATCGCAAAACTACAAAATACTTTTTATGGTACGGCAGTCAATCTTCCTTAATGTTGTGTTCAATGCATTGCGATCGATAGGTGGCAGACATGGCTTCCTAAGGATAAAGGATATAGCCTATTGTGGTCTCCCAATATATACTTGATGGTGCGTGGGAGCACTAGTCCGTACTGGCACTTTTCATTTCAAAGAGGAGGAATCACCCAACCAACAATGAAAGCGATAGTTACCAAGCTTTACGATGCTGGAATACGTCTCTAGCCTAGACTTCTAAATGTTGTGCGTTAGGTTCCAAAGCATTTTTATGTTCATTGAATTTATTTTACAGTTGATTCTTGCTTAAGAAATTTTCCTTTCAGGTTCACTGCGTGATGTAGATATATAATTCCTAAAATGCAGTCTAAGATGATAAACAATCGTTTAATCTTCTTTTTGCAATGAAAATCCTAGCTACTAAGGAAAGAAAAATGAGATTCTTTCAACATAGAGCACAGAGAACACTCTAGATGCACTATCCTAAATCAAACCAACAAGCAGTCTAAATGCAAATGCACATGCATGTATTTGCTTTTTTCTTTCTTAATGTGTGAATGACATAAAGAATACTGAGTACAAATCTGAATTATCTTTTCAAAGTGACAGTACTAAAAAATTTCTCTTCAAAACGAAAGGAAGATAATGACGACACTTTGCGATTTTGAATTGAAAATTTCTTTTGACATTTGAAAAACCACTAATTCAAATAAAATACAAGAGTAACAGTATAATCGACCATCAAGAACAATAGGATCCTTTTCTTTGACTGAAAACGACACTTATGACACCTTCAAACCAAGAAACGAAAGTTTGATTACGCTACTTCTTTGTAAAAGAGAACTGAAAATGGCACACAATACATAAAAACATTCACAGTTCTTTGCATGATGGAGGCAGAATGATGGAAAGGAAGGGAGCTTCCACAGTGGTATACTAATCACAGACAACAAAACTCCAAAGAAGAGCTAAAGAGAGTGAAGAAAAACCAAAGTCTGAAGGCAAAATTAGCCTTATCTAATCATCGCACCTGTTACACAAGGAAACAGGGATGCATCCCACCTACTGCACATGGGAGGTACGATGCATCCAGATTTCCTTGAACAGAGGGTGTGATGGTACCAGTATGAGACTTTAACTTGGTTCTTGATCATTGTTTGCAGCTCAGTTCAGGGATTTAGGCCTAGTAAGTGATAGTCAGTAAATATAAATCATAGGGGTGGATCTAATGAGGTTACTAGAGCCACCACCAGGGCAATTAGAATGTTTGCAAATCGATTTTTCAGTTTATAAACAAAACCCAGAGATAGACTAAAGCAGCATTGATCTACTTTGCACTTGCATAGAAAATGTAGTTCGAAGGCTAGCTAACTTGACTTCAGGCTCCATCTGTAAGTTTATAAAACAAACAAATATAGGCAAGCAAACAAGCTATTCGCTCCCCAGGGGAGTCGCCATTTTGTTATCGGGAAATCTAGTGTCCACTCGGAGCTGCTAGTCCCACTAAGACGGGTAGCTATCTTAGAAACAAACAAACCAAAGCTACTTTCGCTTTCCTTTATGAGAAGTAGATAAGAGGGGAACAAAGGATACCAACCTCACTATTGCGCTTTGTTCCTTGCTTGATTCCTCTCCCTTCTGACAGATCTTTGCCACTCCTTCCTCACTTGCCCAGCTTCAAAGAGCACCTGTAGAGTCAAAGCAACATAATACTATCGAAGAACAGAGATCTAAAATAATAAACAATATAGGACCAGATATATATTGACCACACAAATGCATATATTATCAATCATACAAGAATGTGGAGGAAAAGTCGAATAGATTTATTAGTAGAAAGAAATAACAAACAGGATTACAACCTATTGTTTTGACCCAGCATCATCCTCCCAGCATGAAATCCCTTCTTCAACTCATGAAAAGCTTAGATCACCCAACACTATGATATTTCACCAAGAAACCAACAACACTTCCTTACAAAATACAAGATTCCATCCTCTGGATCTCTGTGATGAGGTATCCATATATAGATGTTTGCAGGGGGGTGAGTGAGCTGCTAGTTTTTTTATTAGAGTCCTCTCTCTGATAGTTCTTGGTTCCACTTGGAGATTCATGATCTATTATTCATCCCTGGGCAAATTCAGAGAGGCAAGTGTCATAAGAGAATTTTCTGGAAGATTCCATGATCATCCACCTTGCAAACTATCTCTGCCATTTGTCTACTCTCGCTCATCGCACCCTATAGAAGGGCTTTCCAGTATGCATCGCACTTTTTTCACTGAGCAGGTGAGATGCATCACACCCTTAGCACTGAGCAACCTGTATGGTCTAGCTTTGACCAGTTCTAACTAGTTTTCCATGGAGAAATTCTGAGAGATGATGTAATCAGCTGACCTTGTTCCTTTAGGGTGTGAAGCAACACTTTTAGGGACTTAGAAGCCCTTGGTTTATGGACATATATGACTGGGGTTGTAGTGCCCAAAAATTTCTATAACACATGGAAATATTTCTTAGCCTCTAAAGTCCATTTCTCCTCACTATCCTTTTTCAACATGTATGCCATCTCTTTCAAATGTTCAACGAGATTGGGGATGAATCTTCTCAAAAGATTGATTTTCCCATTAAAAGGTTGAATTTCTTTCTTGTTCCTTGGGAACTATAATTGTTGAATGGCTTGAACTCTTGCAGGATCAATGTGAATGCCATTGTTGGAGATAATGTGTCCCAACAACTTACCTTCTTCCATGGAAAATAAGCTCTTCTTTGGATTAAATGAAATACCAAATTTTCTGCATTTCCGAAAAACAGTTCTCAAATAATGTAAACGATCTTTGTTAGACTTGGAAATTTTTTTGAGATCATCCAAATATATAACCCAAAATACATCCTTTTCATTAGCGAAATATATGTCCATAGCCCGCTAAAAGGTCGCTCCTGCATTCTTTAATCCAAATGTCATCTTGGCGTACATGAATGTACTCCATGGTGTTGTGAAGGTTTTTTTTAGCTGATCATCTTTTTGCACCAAAATCTGATTGTACCCAAAATATACATCTAGTAATGACATCTTGGAAGACCCAACTACCCTCTAAAGTATATGATCCATCTTTGGCAAGAGATAATTGTCTTTCAAGGATACTTTGTTTAAATTTTTGAAATCAATGAAAAGACAAATCTCCCCAGTCTTCTTTCTTACCGGTACTAGATTTGACATCCATTCAGAAGATTGAATAAGAACTATCATACCAAACTTATAAAACCTATTTACCTCTTTTTCAATTGATGATAGCAGCCTAGGATTAATCCTTCTCAATTTTTGGAGAAATGGCTTTTGATTAGGTTTGACCTAAATAGTGTGCTGAATGTTATTCTTGTCATAAACCTTTAGCTATGAATAGTCCCAAGCAAATACATCAAAAAATTCTGTCATTAAAGCTATGTACTTACTTTTCATCTCAAGAGATAAGGGCTTTGACAATTTTACCATCTTAGGCTTGTCAACTGCACCAATGTTTACATCTTCAACACCTTTCTCTATGGGGATGATGGTGGGCTTTTTGACAACATCGTCATGATCAAACAACTCTTCGAAAGTTACAAGTCCTCTTGGAATATTGTTTTCCTTCAGATGCAAGATTTCAATCTCAGCTGATTGAATCTCTGGACCATTCATATTTGATGTATCATCAATGCGGGAATTTTGGAATTCACCTTCCATTTGCAGAAAATTATTGATTTGTTTGTCATCCCAAAACACCTGCCAAAATATCATATTATCAGGAACAACTTGGCAGTTTTTAACATGGATATAATACTTCTAATTGGAGTGAATTGGAATCTTCACCATACTAGCTGCAGTAGCAAGAGAATCAACTATAACATTTTGAGTTATAGGAGTAAAAGACAAAGTATATTCTAAAAATGTTTTGAGGATGTCAAGTACAACATTGCGATAAGCTCTCATTCTTGGATGCTTGGCCTGGTATTCCCCTTTTACTTGTTTGATTACCAAGTCGGAGTCACCATAAACATAAATTTTCTTTACTCCCAACTTTTTAAAAACTTTGAGGCCAACAATCAATGCCTCATACCCTACCTCATTGTTTGAGCAATCAAAAGCTAACTTGTATGAACACATTCTTACATTGCGTGTAATTTTACGTGAATGATGTAATGGACCATGAATACAAACACCAATCCAAGCTCCTTCTTTTCCCAATGAGCCATCAAACTCCATGGTCCAAAGACCATTTTCTTCATTCGGAAAAGGAAATTCTGAAGGCTGAACTGTTTGATCCTTTGGAGGATGGCTCATTGTCTCAAGACACTTTGTTTTCTACACTAACTCAACAATCTTTTCAAGAGGATTTACTCACTGCAAACATTCTTCATTAATCTCTTTTCCTTGAGCAATCACAACTTTCGGAACACTGCTTATAACATCAAAAAATTTTGAAATTTCTACAAGCTGACTTTCATCATTGACTGAATTCATATCACTATACAAAATGAAAGAATCGAGATCAGTATGTACACCATGTATGGGGTGATTTATTGGTTTTTCCTTGCTACTAATCATGAATTTCATCTTCTTCTCTCGATAGAGTTTTCTAATTTTCCCAAATACTAGAATAGTAGCATATGAAAATTCAAGTTGTAAAGTGCCTTTTAGCTTTTCTCTCGAAGACCTTGAAAGCAACATACCAAACAGAAGAGGAATATCAACAAGCACTACATACATCAACACATTCTTGGGTGGAATTTGGTCCAAGGACACTACTACTTTCATAAGGCCAAGACATCTCACTCTTCCCGAATCAAAAGTGTAAAGGTCATGATAAGGTCAGGTGATACTCAATCCTAGTTTGTCCATAATGACTTTAGGCATAAGATTATATGAGGCATCGGAGTCTAGCATAGTGTTATGGAGGATAAAGTCATGAAGTTTGAGACTAAGATAAAAAGGTGGGATTTAACTATCTTCAGGACTTCCTTCTAAGGCTGGACCAAAAAGAATTGTTGGCTCATCATTGGAAACATTTACTGTGTCTGAAATTTGGTCAACCTTAAGCATTTTAGCAATCTGAAACTTATACTTATCTTTCTTCACTAATTCAGTAAGAGGAATTGAAACTTTCAACTTAGAAATTTCATTTTCCAAACTAAATAAATCAGATTTCTTTTCTACCTATTTTACAGTGATGTCCTTCTTTTCAATATTCCCTTTAACTTGAGATTCCTTCTTCTGAATTTCACTTTGAAACTCCTTATCTTTTCTCACATTTCTGGTAGAGGCCTCATTGGATTTATCCTGGCTCAGTATGACAATCTCTTTTTCAAAATTCTAATTTGTAGGAGCTTCTTCATTGATTTGTGTTTCTTTCTATGCATTTTGCCTCTTATGGTTAAATGTAACAGGTACATTTATGTTCCTTAAGTTATATTGTTTCTACAAATGACTAAGAGCATTCTGATATCCTCTTTGGTATTCCTCTTTTTGCACAACCCATAGATCATCACTTGCAAGTACCGGCTATCGAACACTTGGTACAAAAGATTCTTCAGAAAACTGACCTTCCTCCGTTAAAAAGGTGGGTAGCTCATCTTCTTCAAAGAAATGATTTATTTCTACAATCTCCTCTTCATCTTCTTCCTTCCCTTCAATATAATTTTGATGAAATGGAGCTCTTACTTGTCCTTGAGGATCTTGATTTCATTGCTCTTTCTATCTATTTCTGAATTATTGTTGCTGCTAGCCACGAAAATTCAGATTCCTTACTGAAGGCTCCGCTTGTCGATCTGTTATGGGCATTCTTTCCATCATTTTTTCCATGGTTTTGATCAAACTATCAATATTTACATCTGATGATGATGAGGGCTCTTCTTTAAAAACAAATTTATTTTCAATCTCTCATGCTTTGATTTAGATTTCTTGATGAGCAGATTAGCTTCAACACTTACTACATTTCGCTACATTTCTTCAAGAGTTGCAGGGTCTCTCCCCCTAAGATGATATTCCATGTTTGAGCCGAAAGCATCAGGATAGTGGAGAAGTGATAGACCAAGTGGAGGCTTCATATCATCAGGAATAGAATTATATACCATATTGAACCTTGCTGTGAACTCTTGAACTGTCTCCTTAGAGTTTCTTTTCATTGAGTTATACTTAACCAAAATCTGCAATGGATTTTTCTTCTCTTGCCATCATGCTAGGAACAACTCTATCAACCACTATGGGTTGTTTAGAGAATTAGTAGCCAAGCTGCGAAACCATTTCTTCACATCTCTGGAAAAATTCTGAGCTATAATTCTCATCTTATCATCATCTTCATCAATTTCTTCCAGATCAATAAAATCTACCAATTTTATCAACATGCTGCTAGGCTGTGATTTCTAAGCTTCCATAAGAAGAGGGAGTCTTTGGCCATAGTCTTGAGGTAGAGCAACAAGTTGAGAAGGTAGTAAAAGAGGTGTGAATCGTGCCATGACTGCTGGAGGATGTAATAATGACACTACAATGGTCTTTGTAGGTAAAGATGATGCCATTGATGGAGGTGGTGGAAAAGATGATGTAGCTGATGTGTTTGGTGATGTAGTAGAGGATGAAGCAACTGTTAAGTATTCAAACTGATATTGGATGTAGGCCTTTTCAATAGTGATTTAGGACTAGTCAGGAAGACTTTGAAGTTTCTCAAAATTCAACCACAACTCATGATCAACTTTAGTAAATAGAGATTTTGAAGAGTGGGAATGGGATTCAAACTAAAGAGGTTCAGATATCACTTCAGAAATGCAAGACTTAGATTTTGACCTTGAAAGAGACAATTCTAGCTAAATATCAAAAGGAAGCTGCTCAAAAGATAATATATTTTTAGGCAAAGAAGTTGTTGTTTATTTTTTTTGAACTGCACTTTTAGAGATAGGTAGCTTGGGTTTTCTGAGCATTTTTTCTGGGTCTTCAACAATAAAAGGTGGATTTGGGTCAGGATTGACCTAGTATGTCTTTTAGCAGCGATAATTGTTTCACACCTTAAACTTGATGAAATTTGTAAAATTAGCCTATCTTTAGATACTGGAAGTTGTCAACTACAGAACTAGTTTCCTTGAAATCTCTAAAATAATTGCGAGGAATTATTTATTAGTCGTTTCCCTGGAAATGACGCCAAAATGTTATCCTCTACAATTTCCTAGGTTGAGGAGGAGATTGAAAGAGGTAACCTTGAAACACTCTCAGTTTAGTAGCTAGCCCTACTAAACCAGATAGGGATCCCTTTAAGGATTTGTCAATGAATAACAGAAAAGAAATAGGTTTTGGGCTAGATATACAAGTATTGTTTGAGATTTGTGAATTTAGGATTTTTAGTTTGCTGGACTAGGGATTCGAGCAGCTAATTAGGTCAAGGCTTCAAGTATGCAGTAACAAGTATAAAGAGGAGCTAGATATCAACATGTTATGGTGAAATTAAAGTGTTTGTCAATGTAGTGTAGGTCTATGAGTTTTAGAGAACATAATGAACATGTGAAAGCATGAATTCATTAGTCTTAGAAGAAAAGAAACACAAGCATGATTTCCACATAAACAGAGCTTAAATCTAAGATATTTTTCTATATAAATGCAAGGAAATTCATAGAAAGATGATAAAGCATGAAAAGGGAGATGATTTCGTATATTAGAAGCTTATAGGAAAAGGAAACGACACCATAGACTCACTGAACAAGTATTCCTGAAATATAGCTGCAAATGCTCCTGTATTAGCTATAAGAGAACATAAGGTACCAAGGCTCTCCACAAAAGTCCAACCCTTCTCTTTGAATGATAAATGATACATATAGACTCAATAAACTAGAATCCCCACCTTCAGGAGTCAAATTCCTAGGTGGTGGAACTGTTTCCAAGATTCTCTCAACAAACAGGCAAGGGTGAGAAGGTCAAATACAAACTCTTCTCTTCGACTTTGTTTTGAATTTTGTTTCCTTTATGATGCCTAATTAACAACAAAAACAACCTATCATGTCTCTTTATTCATGATTATATCATCTAACCTTGAACTACTACGATTACATCATGATGTTTGGCTTTGACGAAATCAAACTGAAAAACTAGGAAATTACAGAGTGAAATTTTAAATAAAAACTCAGAAATTTGTAGAAGTGCAAAGCCTAGTGTGATCCCACTTTAAGGTGCCTTCGTTAGGTCCAAATTGAGATCTTAGAGAGAATTCATATAAATTTTACTGTCTAGTTTCCAAAACACCTTGAATATTTTACAATTACCTATGGTAAGGCCTTAAAAAACTCATTCTCCCAAGGTGTCTCTAGAAGCGCAGCGCCTGTAAAAACAAGTGGTAGAATGATGATGTTTTACCCCTTTCTCTCCTTTTTCTCAAACTCTGAGCCCTCACTGAGAAATATGATGAAATTGGTTTTGAGAGAAGGCTACCAGATTTCCAAAAATGTAAGCCACTTTTCATTTGGATGTCTGAGGAAAAATCGTAGCGCCAAGGTGTTGCACTTTTGTGACTAGCCCAATTTCTGAATTCGGCACCAAAATTCTCAAAAAACCAAATATGCTCAGAAAACCCTCAAAATTGGTCATGAAGTGAAAAATGAGGTATGTCATGCCCTCATGGATGCGTCAGAAAGCATCTCCAAGTTATCTCTCTCATTTTTCTCCTTTAGGGTTTCCTTTAGCTTATTTTTCAACTGCTCGAGCTTGATGTTACATATCATGTTTCTAGTTTGATAATGATGCGCCATGTGCCTCAATAGCTAATTATCCCTATTGGATTTTTCAAGAAGCTGTTCTAACTGGTCATTGACCTTACTTAGTCAATACTCTCTATCCTCATTGATTTCCAAGGCAATTATGTCCTCCATGTCTATGTCTTCATCTAGCATATTATGTCCTTTCTCCTCCTTTAATGACTTTTTGAGTCCCTTGGTCCCTGGCCTCTTTTTCCTAACTTGTTTTCTAGCTTCATCATGTTCACTAGGCTACAACACTGCTTTTCCTTTGCCTCCTTGCTGCAACACCTTAGATTGCTTTTTCTCCATGATGAGTTGTTTAGCCTTAAGCTCACTATTTTCTTGCTCAAGGAATAATATAACGAACCTTTCTCTTGCCATATTGTCCATTTTCTATTTGATTTAAGAATCCTTCTGTTTGATAATATATTGCATGTTTGAAGGTTCATTTTCTACTTCCAAGTACACCAACTCAAAATAATTCTCAATTAGGCCTTCATCCTGTGCATGTGATCCCTGTTTTTATGATGTAGAAGGCTTGGCCCTTTTCTCAACTTGAGAAGTAAACACAAGCCTCTTTCCTCTTTGAGATGTTCTAGTCACCTCAGGTCTAGGTTCCTTGGGAATGCCCACTGACTTGCTTGATGATCCTACTTCCACCTGCTGTGTTGATATGTTTTGATGATGAACTGAAAAAGTAGTTTCATGCCATTTCAAAGTTGTTTCTATGAATGAATCCCATGTCATGTTATTTTCTGCTAGTTGATGAAGAACTACACTCTTTATCAAGCTATGATGAAAAAGGATAGGGTAGTGTTCTTTGTCTTTCACTTATACCTGCTTAGAAATTTTAATAAGGCTTCTACATAGATAATTACACATGTTGAGTTGTGAAGTGCATCAGAAGCCTAATTTGATATGCATACAATCTAGAAAATCTTCCCTCATAGGTGAAAAACTTCATTAAAACCTTCATCAATGGTGCATACTTCTCCAATAGGTACCTAAATGGGATGATGTGTGTATGGGCCTCTCTGTAGGGTGATTTAAGGAAAGATCTATAATGTTCAAGGTTCAAGCTCATGCCTTTGAACCAATACTCTCCATATTCAGGTGTCCATGTGGCAAGGGCAATGGCAGCTACTGAAAATGTATAAGTTCATTAGTGAATCAAAGGGTGGTTTAAACATGTACAAAGGTATGAGGTGAAAACGTTACATGCTTTCAATATCATAACTAACCAAGCCCATCAGTTACACTAGTCTTACAGCATGAAAAATTCACATAAACCCTAGATGAAGAAAACTTACATTAACATTTATCATGTCGAAGGAAAAAGGTGAGAAAAAGGATGATAATTACTTGTGAATAAGCTTAGAATAGTGAGAACTAGGAATGTGTTGTGGCCACCAACAACCCCCCTCTTTGTTTGATATTAGCAATAACACCAAACAAATGGGGACCCTTAATAAAAATTCAAACAAACAATTTAGGAACATTTTTGTTTTTGATTCCTTAAAACTTTATCGCGACAAAAGAATGAAACATTTTTTCTATGAGCATAATAGACTACGAAGAAGCGATGTGAAATTCATCGCATCACATTCACTATGAAGCGCTCTTAAATGAAAAATTTAAGAAATCTCCGACGGCCGATGTGCGACGTCGCATATCACAACATCGCGTAAAGTAGCACACAATGACTAATCTCTGCGATCTGTGATACTGCGATGATCCGATATTGTGATGCCGCGATGCTATAACGTGATCTGCGACCTGCGATCTGCGATGAACGGGAATTTTCCTCGGCGCAGTATTCAAGGAAAGCTGCCCATTAATCAAAATTAAGCGCGCGACTTAAAAATAAATTAATGATTGTACGCCAAAGTATCCAGGAATGACAACTTTTTGTTTTTCGAAGGGTCAGTTCGCTATGAATGTCATAATTATGTATACATAAGATTTAAAGCTTTCATGTCAATCTTTACTACCATTACTCCTTTCCTTTGCATAAACTATAAAATAGGAAATAACATGAAGCAATGTGTAGGAAACATCTAAGGAAAAGGGGAAAGTGCCAATGCTCAGAGAACAGAGAAGAAATCCCTTCAGAAACGGATGTCGCATACGATAGTACCACAGATTCCAGAGTGTCACTCAACATATGCTGATGTCGATAGGTCATCTAAAGCTCAGAATCAAAGGCGCACAAAAGCAGCATGATTACAAAAAAGCCTGAAGCTTACACACCAGAAAAGCACAGAATGAAGAATAGAGGCAGTTTTCAATCCAAAGAATTGCTCAGAAAGCAAAGTCTTTGACTCGTCCAGTCGTTCGCAAGGACGGAAACCGAAATAGCAAAAGCAGAATCAGTTTGAGGGAAATTTGAGTTATTACCAAGTATACACGCAGTGAATACACCTAGTCAGAGGAAGATTCTCTAAAAAATCTTATAGTTTACCAGAAAGTGGTGCCAGCTCTTGTTACTTCTATTTTTATAGCACACACGAAAGGGGAAGGCAACCAACCGATTCTTCCCAGTCGAATCTTGCATGCTTAGAACACTAAGGAGCAAATACAGAAATAGTTCAGAGTCAGATTTATTTTTTAGAAATAGTTTGCTTTATCAGAAGGACAGTCATTTGAAAACCGGATCCTAAATTTATGTAATCAAGTTAATTAGTTAGCAGTATTTAAACCCTTCTCAAGGATTTAGAGAAGGGTCCGGAGATTTGTCAAAAACGCGTCCTCAGAATATGCACTTTTGCGCCCTCGGAGGTGGTTTTGATGAATGGATGGATCAAGGTTTATTAATGTTTGCATTTGATATCTGCTACTGATGTTGCACTTCTGTACTCTTAGTAGATGTTAGAGCAAGGAGAGATAAATCATTGTTGCTTGAAGCATATGAGTGGAACCAGTCATAAATGGTACTTTTATCTCTTGACCATTTCTTCTTATATTCTTTAAGTAATTTATAGTTTTCAGTTGTTTATATGTCATTACATGAATGTGTGGGTTACCATTTGGCACTTCTGTACGGTGGAGTCATATTGTTTATGTCTGACATATGAATGGCTTATTATGTGATATGTTGTTCACGACTGTTTTCCCTAACTTCTTATGCAAAGTGGTTTATCTTAAATGATTTCTATTCTTATGATAGTTGAATGATCTTTATTACCAGTTTTTGTTTGAAATCTCTTTAGATCGCATAATAGAAGATATACATCCCAGGTTAGCATAGATTAGATGTCTTGTTTCTCATTAGATTACAATAGCATAGAGTTAGTTTAAAGAATCTGAATTAGATTAGCTTTAAAGTACTCTTAGATCAGCATTATTCAACTCTATACACACACACACACACACCCAGATCGGGAAACTGGTCCCGTTATCCCCAGTCGGACCCGCTATACCAAACAGATAAGGAGCTGCCAACCAAGGTCTGGACCGGGTGGGTATCCCCCTTGTTGTCGACCCGATTTTCGGGGCTTCAACATATTTGGCGCTAGAAGGAGGGCCGAACTATGAATGGCACCTAAATAAAAATCGAAATACCATTCTGAGAGAAAATCACCCTCATCAACTCCCCTGACTTCCCCAGTACGTTTAAATTCAGAGTCAGAAGTCGGTCGAATATTAACCGCTGCTACATACCCTAATATTTCAGATCAATCTACCATTGAACCCCCTGAAGTTCAAACTCTTATTCACAAACTCCAGGGATTTTCTATTTTTACACTGGGGTTTGATAAATCTCAAAGCAGCGTGACTTCGCAGTACAATCCTGCTCATCCCCTGACCAGGTTAAAGAGCGAAAAATTTGACATACAGCCAACTGAATTCCCGCTTCCCACTAGGAAAAGAGCAAGGAAAACATCACTGCAGTCTGACAGTGAGACTCTTTCGTCTACATCATCCATCTTAACCCCCTCACGGTGAAGTCAACCGCCCACATCTTCATTCCAAACCACTCATTGACATTCCACAACCCCTCTTCCCCAATCGTCTAAGATCATAATATCTTTATCTTCCCATCCTCAAGGATCATCCCCTACACTTGCAATTCTAGCAGCTCAAAAATGGCCCAATCTCCATGGAACAACCCTGGAGCACTTTTAATGCCTCCACCCCTGAGCCAAATACCAGCCCATCCTAAGAAATGGCTACCCAAATTCAACCCAGAAGCAAGCATGCTAGCTGAAGAGCACATTAACAATTTCATGCTTTTTGTCAATCTCGCCGGAGTTACCAACGAAGATGTTGTTGTCTGGCTTTTTCCCTATACAATGCAAGGAACAGCCAGGTCATGGTACTTTTCATTACCCTCCAGGTCTATAACAAGTTGGGACATCTTTCAAAATCAATTCCTCACCAAATTTTGTGATGACAGATCAACAACAACGTTAATCAGTGACTTATCCAATCTTAAAGCCGAAGCTAGAGAACCCATCAAAGATTTTAATTTACGATTCAATAAGATCCTTAATAAAATCCCCACTGCTTCCCAACCTAGCGAAGAAGTACGGTGTGAATGGTATATCACAGCCTTACCATCAAACTTAGCAGTCTTCGTAGATAGGGCAAATAAAACAACTTTAGTTGAAAACCTGACAGAGGCGATAGTAGTAGAGAAACGCGTTATAGCCTTGGAAAAGAGATCTGCGATAGAAGAACACAAATCTAAAAAGGTCACCTTCAAGGACGACCCCAAGAAGACACAGACAAAAGATCCTTTCGATTTAGAAGGGTTGCAGAAGGTATTAAAGACCATGTCCAATGAGATGATTGACATAAAAAAACAAGTGGCAGAACTTCTTCAAAAAGCCCTACAGAGCTTTTAAAAGAGGCCCTTCAATGGATGCGAAACCACCCAACGCTATCTCAAATGTCGAATCTGAAGAAGAGGAAGAAGAAGAGAGTACCACTGAAGGGCAGATCGATGATGAAGAAATTGTGGAACTACAAGGAATGTGGGATTTCATCCTCCCACAAGAAGAAGATCAAGAAGCATTTCCGGTTAGCACACGAAGCAAAAACCAACTTGATCCTCCCCAAACTACCCCTGAGCAGAAGGGCGTAAGCCCTACGGTAAAAGAAAAGGTTGCAACAAAGAAAATGACCACTAAGGCGACTCAATCTAGCCCAGTCCAACCAGATCAAACACCTCCATCAAGAACACTAATAGTGTCGGATGAAATGGACTACAATATTATTGATGACATGAAAAAGACTAGGGCTAATATCACTCTTTATGAATTGAGAAAATTGAAACATCAACAGAAGATAATGATGAAAGAATTACACGCCGTACCTACTACATCTTTGCCTACAGCTACAACTACCCACAACATGGGAAGACCCCCAATCAACACGGCCAATAAGATCGACCCAAATGACATCGCCTTGATTGGAGGAAGATCAAGATCTCACACTCCCCCTTTTTTGCTCACTTATGAAATCGTCAATAAAAACGTGCACAATTGTTTGGTAGATTCTGGAGCTTCAACAAATATTTTACCCAGATCAATATGTGCCAAGTTAAACGTTCAACCAAAAAATATACAGTGCGCATAGTTCAGCTTGATCGATCTCAAGTCGAAGTGATTGGTGAACTTAATCAAGTCACCATAAGATTGTCATCTAACCCCAAGGTATGTCAGGTTATCGATATTCTAGTAGCTGATATCCCAGAATTCTAAGGCTTAATTCTTAGCAGGGATTGGTCCGAAAAACTCCATGGATACTTTTCAACCGACTGGTCGCACATGTGGTTACCATACAATGCTAAACCAAATCAAATAAAGGTTGAATGAGAGTTACACCAAAAATACATAGTAACAGAATTGGAGGGGGAAAATGAAGCAATAGCATACAACAGTAGCATCATAGGCAATTACTCGGTAGATTCTTTCCTCGACAATTTCGATGCTCATACATCACCTTACTTAGAAAATTCAGTTTTGTCCCAAGTCAAAATTTTTTCCCAAACTGATAATTCAAAGTGTGTTAATTTTGTAGAAGAACCTATAAATACATCTTTGTTTTGGAAATTATAGTTTTATGGCTCTAAATATAACGAAGGAGCAGGAGCAGGATGCGTTCTGATTAGTCCAAAAGGGAACATGACAATGCTTACGTGCAAACTTGAATTCGATTGCACAAACAATACAGCGGAATATGAGGCCTTGGTGCAAGGCCTATACAAAGCAATCGGGTTGAACGTCAAGTATCTTCAAGTCTTTGGAGACTCTGAGATTGTCATCAAACAGGTACGTAACACCATACATTTCCTATCAAGTCATTTGAAACACTATCAATCTCTAGTACAGGATCTGACTGAGCATTTCATAGCATTCAATATTTTCTCAATCCCGAGAATTCAAAACGCAAGTGCAGACCTTTTAGCCAACGTAGCCTCTAGACTCATTCCCTCTGAAGATTTTAGTCCAGATAGATTCTCGATAGAATTAATCTTTAGACCATCCATCCTTGACAACATTACAAACTGGAGAGTATTCATTAACGATCCTGATATTGTAAATTTCCTCACCTCTGAAGGATCCTACTCCAATCAAATAATTGACGAAGACCACCACAATCGACAAATACAACAAAGTAGCACTGATAATGCTATACCTAAATCGGTGGTTAAGTTGGAAGACTTATACGATTTGAAAAGTCGGTTTAAAAGGTCTACTAATTCTAAGCTCTACAGTTCAACTCTGAACTACGAA
>APFE031415702.1:0-11359 GCA_000404065.3 Pinus taeda | reverse complement strand
AAAGGGTAGATGCTGCTGGAATTAGGACTTCCTTGTAGAAGCTTGTGAGGAGAGATTACCATCCTTTCTTGTTTCATTTGGAAGTGGATGAGCTTGTCAAAGTAGAGGAAAACTCTTGCTGGGACCCTGGGAGGAACTTGCACAACACCAAGGCTCAGGTTGTAATGGTTTCTTTTGTTTCCTATTAATACAAATAAGTCCATTCTTCTCAACAATTTGTTATTAATGAGTTGTTTCATATACTCCTTTGTCTATATGTTGAATATGTTTTATTTTATGGGATATTCAGGTGCTATGTAATCGTTTGATTGTTAGTGAATGCAGGTTTCGAAGTGAAGGAGGAGCTCATCTCGACGAGGCTAGGCTGTTACAACAAGCGTTGGACTTGAGGTAAGATCGAAAAACACTTGATTTCTCATAGAATAATGCATGTTTAGAGAATGATTTCTCTTAATTGTCTTGTTTGTCACTAGAGAGTCTTAGACTCCTAGGGAGGTTAGTTTTGTCAGCAAAAATAACTCTTTCCGCATGACAATCCCCAACCACCTTCCATCCACTTATCACGTCTGTAAGAATAATTAAATTGCATGCTTGATTTTACCAAAAAAAACCAAAAAAGTGAAAGCATATTTAGTTTAGTTTCCTTGTTTACACATTAGTATGGTTTTATGCTCTTTACTTCTATAACTTAGATAGCAACATTAGGTTAGTGTTGATTTAGCCATTCTTCTTAGCATAACTGTTTAAATGGTTAGTTAGGATATGGCGTGATTTATCATTACATGTTGTTTTCTTTATTACTATAGAAGAGTAGCTCTCTTAGAATGGATTTGCTCTTCTTCCATCAAATAATCAAGCTTCTAACTCTATAGAAGTTTGGCTTGGAACCCCTAGGGTCTCTCGGTAGATGAACAATGACAATAGGTAGGACCTTCACCTCTACTTGTGCATATAGCACTGTCACCTCCAAGTTTCTACGAACCCCGTGTTGATAAATAAAGTTGGTATCCTAGGAGTTGCAGCATCCTTGCTACAATACTAGCACTCATTACTTTTCGGCACTGTTGTCGGGGAGGTGTCTGAGTAGAATGTGAGTACTTCTTTCTTTTCTTCTATTTCTAGCTCCATTTTTCTACCATTAGTTTATTTATGCAAAAGTAATCTAGTACCTTCCTCTCTTTCACTTGTCATTATCTACTTTCCTTTCCATTCTACAAGTAGAATTTCAATTTAGTAAGTAAATTTTCTTTCTGTCAGTAGTTTTCATTCAATCAATAATTCCCGTTTTGCAAAAGTAATTTCTAGTTTAAAAAAAAAATAAAAAAAAATTACAAAAGCCAACACAAAAACATTTCCTTTCATGCCTCGTAGGAATAGGGACAATTTAGGAAAAATCTTGCCAAATACCCCCACTACATCCAACAAAGAACCTTCTCTGTTCTTTGGTGGTTGTGAATTGGAGGAACCTTTAGGTGAGCAACTTGACATATTTGAAAAACCTATAGGGGAAGAAGAAGAAGAGGGACCCATTCCTACTGAACCAATGGCTAAAACCTGAAATGACAGAGGAAATAGATCTTACGGACAAGACCAATCTCCCTAGTATTAGAAGATAGTCTAGCAACAAATAGACAAATAGATCTATCTTTCACTAGACATATATGATTTATAAATAAATACTATAAAGGCATTAAGACCCTACCTTAGATCCAATGCTTGTTCGTAGTAGCCATCTTTCAATTGTTCGAAAGATTTACCTTTGAGGACCTGCAATCATAGACAAGCAAACATTAAATAGCACCAGCATAGCAAATATCATAAATCATGTCTATTATGGTGATCAAGGAATCCATAAAATAAACTATGAATCAACAACTTATTGAGAAAAACAAACTTATTTGTATTAACTTTTAAGTAGAAAAACCTTACAACCTTTTCAGCCTTGATGTTGTACAAGCTCTTCATGGGGTCCAAAACGGGAATTTTCTTTACTTTGGCAAGTCTTGCACTCTTCCAAATGAGATCATAGAGGTATGTAATCTCTCCTCATAAAAACTCAACTAAGAGGACTAAGTTCCAACAACATTTCACCTCAAAAATATTTTGCTTCTAACCTCCCAAGTAACCAGCCCAATGCTTCTTTTTATAGTGCAAGGGAGGAGTTACAAGTCCACCTATGAAGGGATAGAATCCTCCTTCAAAGGGATAAGCTCCTCACATCAAGGGATTAGCTCCTTAAGGTATGGGATGCATGAACCTTAAGAGAGCGAACTTGCCACCTCAATATTCCTTCCAGAAGCTTCTAGAAATGACTGAAAGTGAGTTTTTAGAATGTACTCATGCCTTTTAACTTTTACAGGGGTCCACACCCATAACACAAAGATAGAGCGGTCAAGTGCGCAGGAGACATGACCATTAGGTGCGGGACCGGCGGTAATGCAAAGGGAAAGTGTGGAACCAGAGTTTTAGAGAATTTTGATGGATTTCTCTTATTTTCAAGGCTTGGTATGAGGAACTGAGGCTTAGGACTTGCAAAGGAGGAAATTATGAGTGGTAATGGACTCATATAGATTGTAGAATATCAAGGTGACAATTTTTAGTGCAACATATTTCCCCCTAAAGTGCGAAGTCTGTAATAGATAAAGATAGAGTCTGTCATTTATGAAGAGTGAAGTACTTTATCATTTCAAGGATCATCCTGTGGACACCCTAGTTGGAACCTATAAAAACATTCAATGCAATATATATATGTAGACATATCATCGTAAGGTAGGCATTCCCATACTCAGATCAAAACTAACTAGAAAACTAACTAAACTGTTCTGATACAGGAATGATTTTGTAATATATCAAGAGTACAAACATGTGTAGACATAGTACGGGCACAACCATCTGTTTATGAATCGTCCATTGTATAATGAATAACAAAATTCCTCACAGGTTGGATGCTAGAAACTAGATCCAGGGTCTTGATTTCTGTTTCTTGAACTAGTACGATTCTATCCATGTGAATAAATGTGTCGAAGTCGAACATGGTAGAAACCACTTGATTGCCAGTCAATGATGTGAACTGTTAACAAGTGTGAGAGAAACCACCAGTAATGTCAATGGCTCTCAAAGTACTCAGTACAATCCATGAAATGTGAATAAATAAGCTAAAGTCAAACATGTCATAGAATCCTTTGATCGAAGGTCAATGATGCAACCTATCATCGAAGATGAGAAACCTGCCATTAGGGCATGCAAATTTCAAGGTACTGATGATTTCTAGATCAACTTCCTAGATAATAAGCTAATGTCAATAAAAAGTGATCCGTTGTAGGCAAGCCCACAACATGAAATCATAGATCAAGTTTTGAAGAAATATATCGGCAAGGACTGACTCAGGGATGGTCAAAATGGATGATAGATATTTTGCAGATGAATGGTTTGTTTGAACTGATCTCTTGAACATATAATGACACTCTAGATGGCTTGGTGACAATTGACCCAAAGCTAATACCCAGAAATGGGCTAAAGACTTTCAATGTGGTTTGATTAACTATTAGGCAAAGGATTTCCCAACCCAGGTGAACAAAAAGTGTCGTGTTCAAGAGTGGTTAACGGCTTTTCTAAAGAGAAAAGTGTAAAAAACGGGTTCATTTTTCTCTCTTTTCCCCCAGCATTTCTGGCAAGTACCTCTTTTTTTTTTACAAGCTTGAGGAGGATAACATTTTCTTGTTTATAAGCTCATCCTTCAAATGAGTCAAACTTAGTTTAAAATTCAAACCCTAAGAAGGAGTGGTTTGTTCTTGTTTAAAATTGAATAGGTCCTTTATTGTTATAATTTTAACGAGTCCACTATAGGAAAAACTCAGTGTTTTCCAATTTTAGGGAGTCAGAAGAACAACTTAAGAAAACTCCATGGGGGTCCTTTTCCATAAATTTGTGTCCCTCGAGCCCAAAAAGGTATAAAATAATACTCGAGAGAACTGCTTGACCATTACAATCAAGGAGTACTTTTCATGATTATTGGCTCCAATCCGAAAAAGTAAAAAGGTGATTGAACACAAGTCATTTTATAACCACTATTGAACTTGAAATGTCAAAAGTCCGACGATCTTTTCATGTTTATACGGTTAGACAAGACCTGTAAGTGGACTACCCTTTTAATTCCGTTTAACGAGTTAAAAGGGGAAAAAACTCGGTAATCTTTTTATATTTTACGAGTCAGAAAAGAGCTTAAAGAGGACTCCAATGTTTCACTTTTTCGTAAACTTTTTAAAGAGTCCGAAAAAGTGATAAAAGTATGCTCTTTGTTGAAGAATGATCAATTTTCCTGAAAAATTCAATATTCTACATAAAAACTCAAAACATTACTCATACCTGTTTAAGATAAATGAAAATGTATTTAAAAATTTACCTTTTTAAAGTGAAAAATAAATAAATTAAAAATTCATTTATTCAAAAAAACTTATAAAAAGGGCTTTCTAACTTCATTTTTAGAATTTGAGTTTAAAGTGAGAAGTGAGAGCTTTTGGGTAAGAAAGTTCCTGTGAAGATTCTGGAAAATCCATTCATCAGAATTGAAAATCGTCAGCTCCAGGTAATCGACATCTTCCTCAACTCGTATTTCATCCATTTACATTTAAATTTTAGGCTTTAAATTTGGTTTTTTGAAGGAAATATAGGTTTCTAAAGTCGCTCGCGGGGGTTCGCAGGTGCAACACACGACTCTTGTGGACCCCAAATTTTTTCTATAAAGAAAAAAGTTGTGGGTCCGCACCTATTTCTCACAACCCATGCATACCTATGCACTGTGTGTAAGCAGTGGGTGCGGAACCCCAGCAAAAAATTTTAAAAATTCAAATTTCTCCATTCTCGCCAAGAATTTTTCGAACTAGCTTGGTCTAATATATCTTTTTTGCATTGCAGGACACTCAAAATGCTTATTTGGTGAGAACGCAAGCATGAGGATGTAGATCTTGCCATAACAAATCATATGCCCACATTGCAAGCATTGAGATCATGCATACTGTTTAAGTTCTGGGCCATACCGGGCATGAGGGCCCAAGTAGATCTCTTGCAATGGTCGGTAGATAGATGGAACACATAGGACCAGTGATTCGTGATTGTTGGCCACCAGCTCGAAATTGAGCTGGAGGATATATACTTTTCGGTTGGTTTATCCAAGAAGGGTGAACAATTATCTCTTTTCGGGACTAGGCCAGGTGGCTAGTCTGTTGCTAGTCTCCGATTGGAGTCTTGTGATGATCAAACAAAGGACAAATGGATTAATTTTAAAACTATCAATCATCTTGAGCTTAAGGTTATTTCATTCACTATTACTAGGCTATGCAAGAGTGCAACATTGCATGTGGTTATTGGATCCGAAATGCAGATAGTTGTAGACTATTTTTGACGCACCATATTCAACTGGTGCGAGGCTGTGTTGGAAAATGTGAAAGGCCAACTAACTAGAGCAAAGAATGGATAGTTGAAAAAATTTGGATGTGGATTTATCATGGTCAGATTTGCTCTAGAGAGGATCCCCATGTTAGCCCCGTAGCATATTACTATTGATGTTGTTCTTCCTTGAGAGCCAAGATACTTCGCTAGATTGCTTTGATGGCCCGTCACCCTGAGGAGGGTTCAGAGGTTGTTTGATTTCCGCCTGAGTATTTTCTTTGGTTGAACAACCAAATTTTTGTGATTCAGGATTTTCCATATGCCGGGATGGATTATCACGGTGACCCAAACATGACTCTTCCACTAGCAGAGCAATGGGATGATTCAGGTAAAAAACCATTTTCAACTCTTTCTAACTTTTAATTATTTTTTTATTTTTTATTTTTTATTTTTTTAAATCATTCAAAACTGACAATCAAAAGTTTTAAATGCAGATATTGGTCCACGACGACCAGCCGCTCTCTAGCCTTATGAGAGGAGACACCCAGCTGCATTAGTACTGGCCCCATAGGACCAATCAGCAGAGATCCTGACCAACTTGGAGCATCATCTAGAGCGCTCGATAGTAGATATTCTAGAGACTGGAATAGATGATATTCCACTTAGGTTACAGAGGTATGTGATTTCCCTTTTAGGAGGTTCCTATGTAGGGTGGGCCGAGCAGTGGTTTCTTATCATGATCATCACCAGGGATAGGATGATCGATTTTGCAGACTCACACGACATTTTTGTCTTTTTGTATTATCATTTTTGATGATCATAAGGTGTTTTTCATCCTATGATCGAAGACAATGAATTTTTTAAAATATTACTTCTATGCTATGATATATCATTATTACCAGCTATCTCATGTAACATGTTCTTGAATGTTCTTAAATTTACTGTTTTGATTATTGCAAATGTCTGTTTATCATACAAGAAGCAATTGCATCTGCTAATGTATTTAAATGTCTTGGAATATGTTGATATTCAATGTAATCAAATTCATGTTCCAAGAGAACTCTAAAAAATATCCTTAATAACACTGGATTTCTAATGGCATAAACCCTGCTAAGCTATAATACAACAAGTTCAGAATCCAACCTAACAATCAAACTCTGAATCCCAAATGAGATAGATTCAGATAATAAGTCAATCACTACACTATACTCTACAATGTTATTCGTTGTTTGATTGAGGCTTACCCCATGCATAGATACTAACTCATCAGAGGGTGAATAGATAACCCAAGTTGTGAAAGAAATGTTTCGTGTACTATGACAATCACCATCAGCAAAACCAATGTATGTTTGAAGAGACGTCAACATCTGTAATATTAAGAGTAAAATCAAGATAAGCAGGAATAATGATAAGAGCACTATCTAAACTAGGCACACTTTTCTAATCTAAAACACACCAACTGTAAAGAAACTAATCTAACAAAAAATTTCCACCCAGAATTTAAGCATAATATCTCTTCAGGTAAAGTCCATTTCTAGGTTTACCCAAAGAGATACATTCAAAATCTATCAATTCGTCAGCCCCTTTTGCCAGCTTTCGCTTAACAATGTAAGGACCATGCCACATGGGTACAAATTTTCTAGCCCCTAGCTTATCGTTTGCTTGATCATATAGTAAAACTAGGTCTCCTTCTAAAAATTTACAAGGTGTAACATTTCTATCATACTGAGCTTTCAATTGTTTCGCATCAGTCTCGTTTGCTAATTGCAGCAGTGCGTTGATTCTCATCTAGCTAAGCTAAGTACAAAAATTGTTTCTCCTCTTCAGAAGTAGTTGGGAGTAATTCTATGGCTAATTGTAATGATGGAATTTCACATTCAATAGGTAGCACTACATGCAAATTGTAGACCAGTTGAAAAGGAGTGAAACCCGTTGATGCTTTTACTAAGGTCTGATATGCCTAAAGTGCTAAAAATAACATGGTATACTAATTCGACTTATGAATACCAATGATTCGTTGGATCATAATGACTAAAACGTTATTGATAGCTTCAACCAAACCATTAGCCTGTGGGTAATATGGAGTAGAACTATCATGGTGTTATAGCTCCAAATCTCACCAGTATGGTTTGTGATGCTTCAGCCATGGCCTAGGGCAACCCCTCCTTCCAGACCTGGTCATATATCTAAAAAACAGTGTTTTATTCCCTATACGCGACATTGCCCTGAGTTAAACGCGTGTATACGCGGGTTCATACATACCTAACCCGCGTATCTGTATTAAAACACTTAAAAAATATAAAAATTCCTTATTTTCGGGCGGAGATCACGGGTTCCACCTGCTGATCACCTGTTAGTGCCCGTGGCCTCAACTGTCCCCAACCAATTCCTAAGTAAAAAAACTACTTTGGAGTTGGTATAAAAAGACATCAAGGGGAAGGCCTAAAGAGGAGAAATCATTGAGCAAAGTTATTATACTGATTTTTTATCCCCCTGATCAGGTCTGAAGACCTTTGTGCCTTCTGCACTTCCCCCATCTTGTATAGGAAACTCTTGTTTCCTTTGTGTTTGGATGTTCATTCTTTCCCATCACATCTTGGAGAGAGTAATGGAAGGTGACCTACTAGTGGCTTGAGGCGGGACGGATCCAGAAGGAGGCTGAGCTTGGAGCCCGCAGAAGCGGATTCAGGGGATATTGCTCTTTTTCCATATTGTTTTATTTATCTAATAAAATAAAGAAACACGTCTTGTTCCCGAAACGCTCTTGTCTTTGTGTTAATGATATTTATATGTGAAGTTCATACTTAAATAGATGCTTATAAGTTTGTAACTAACTCATCTTTTCATATAACATAAAGATCATTTTTTATGTAAAATCTTGTCCATATACTGTTATAGTTTGTGGAATTGTGGGTTTTACAGGACCAAGGAGCGGAAGGGACGTGAAGAAGGGTTTGCACCCTTGAGTAACTACTCAAACGTAGGACATCAGGTATGCCCCTCTCACCCTAAAGGTAGTCATTTATAGCGTAAACGGTTGTGTGTGTGTGTGTTTCTTAACTTAGATAATTTTCCGTCTGCTAAGGTTTCACCCAAGAACCTTAGGGGAGAACTTCCCGCAACAGAACTGGTGACTCCGCTGGGGAACAACATTCTTGTTGTTCCTTGTTGGGTGTTTGTCAAGCCTATCAGGGCTCAGTGACTTGCTGGCTTATTGACTCTGTTTTGTCTGTTTCTGATTTTATAGTTTGACCAGTTTCTAGAATTTTCTTTTTTATTTTTCTTGAAAGGCTGCATACATGCTGATTTTCTTGGATACAGAAGCGTATACACGCTCGTTGCCTGAAGTAAACCAGCGTATACGCAGGTTTCCTCAGGAACATTAGCGTATACACGCATTCTGCTCTGAGTGCAGTCGCGTATACTTAGCAATTTTCAAGATTTATAAGATTTTTGTCTCTGGAATGTTTCTGGTGTTTTCTGTCAGTTTAAACAGTCATTTGTGTCAGTAGCAGTTATCTGTTTTCTCCAGCAAGTGTCTTTACTCTAACTTCTCCTTGATTTGCAAGAAGTCTTGGTCTTATTTCGTGTTTGCGAGAGTCATTATATTTTCACTTTAAACACATAAGATTTCCTTACTGAAATCTTGGCTGCCCTAAGCAATCAGAGCAGAAAAGATTTTCATTAATCTTTGTGTTTAACTTCGTTCTTGGTGACATCTTGGTTTGCTTAACGAAATAGTTTTTATGACCTATTGCTTCTTTGTTTCTTGAAACTTTCTTGGAATCTTTCTTTTGATCTTTTGTTTTGGTCTTTGCTACCAAAGCTTTCCGAATTGCCTTTTCATCATCAAAAGCACTTTTGGACACATTTGTTTTTTTGTTGAGTTTCCATTTCTTGTTGGGTACAAACTTGCAAAAAGTGTTTCTTGCTTTTTTCGATTGTGAAGTGACGGTTTTTGTTGAAAGCAATTTCAAAAGAATTTCTTGTTTGTTTCTTGTTTTTATTTCTACTTTCAAGTGAGCTTTTCGAAAAAAATTTGGTTTTTTTGATTTCTTGAACTTGCTTTTCGTTTTGCTTCCTTTTGTTGAATGAAAGCGTTTTTGTTATCTTGAGATTTGCTTTTAATATTTAGACGAATTGTCTTTGATTCCATCTAAATATAATAAGTGGCAAAAGAAAATTTTGATAAACAAAGAAACTTTCATTTCTTGTTTTTAGCAAAATCTTGAATTCTTGCATATTCACTATACTTTGCATTAGTTTGCATCGTTAAAGCATTAGCAATTCTTTTGGTTTTTGCGTGTGTGAATTGTGTTGCAAGAAAAGAAAAGAAAAAGTTTTTGCTTTCTAAGTGTTTCCTACAACCCATGTAGAGTACTCTTTTCATCAAAAGAAAAATGATTGCATTCATGTAGTTACTTTTTCTTTGATTTTTGGTTGAGTCATACACACATCATCAAGTTTCACTTCCATCACCCCTTGACTTAAAGAACAGCCCTTAAAATCAAGCGCTAATTAAAATCAACTAGAACTTTTTATTTTGAAGTTAGATACACAAACAAGTTCTAGGATTCTAGGGCCTTGGAATAGGCAAGTGGAGAGTTAACTCTCCAAGGCCGTTAAACTGTCAAACATAGGAGTCTGAATAGAGAGTGCAAATCCAATAGCGTGAGGAAGACCAGGAAAGCTCCGGATTTGGGAGCTAAGCGCGAGGGTCTGTGAAGACAGGGAAGAGAGATACCCCCTCTCCTACTTGTCCAAACTTACCTCAAGACCGTTCCGCCTGGCTTCTGCAACGAGTTGGTATCCTTAGTTACCACTCCTAGGGAACTACATAGGTGGCTGCGGAGGGGAATCCCGTGGCACCTGAGGTCGACGTTGTATCACTTTCGACGGTACTACTGGAGGGCACCCTTGCGAAGCTTGGGGGCTTGCACCGGCGCAGGCTATTGTTAGGAGGTCAATGTAACTTCCTCTGTTACCTTCGCTGATAGGACTGGGCCGTCATTATCCCAGACTATCTTCGGAAGGCCCCTTACTCCACTTTCTTGTATTTTGGTGTCCGGTCCTCATCACCCGGAGCGGAAATACTTGGAAGTTGTTTGACTGGCTGACTTCTTCTAGGGACTTCATAGTGAGTGCTCTTTGCTCCTTGTATGTAGTTGGCTCTAGGTATTTTTGTCTAGTCACTTTTGGATTTGACATTCCAAGCGACTGACTTACCACTCTGCCGATCTTGAAAGGCTTTTGGTAGTTCTTTCGGAAGTTGTGGAGTTGCCTCCTCAAAGGCAAGGGTCTAGATTGTGTGTTCGACTTCCTTGAAAAGTCATTTCTACATTCCCGTAAGGGAAGGGTTTGAGAATCAGTTAGATATGGCCAATATACCTGTGGAAACCAACCAAGGTACCCTTCCAAAAGGGGATTCTTGTGCTTTTCCTTTCTTTGGAAACGTTGGTACTCCCTTGATGGCCACTTTGAATATTCCTGGGTTGAATGTTGGACTGCCCGTTTGGCTGTGGTCCACTCCAAATATTCCGAATGCTCTGGAAGCCTCTCAGTTGAATGCTTTATTTCAAGAGCATCACATGGGTGCTAATTGTTCATCTTCTTCCAAAGAGAAATCTGGGATTCCTTCTTCTCCTCCTGGTAACAAGAAATCTAAAAGGAGGAGAAAGAGGAAGTCAAAGAAGAAGAATAATTCTAGCCCTTCATCTTCAACCTCTGCTAGTCATGTTGGAGATGGGCCTTCAGCAGCTACTAGTCAAGCTGGGGGCATAAGTCTAGTCACTGCGAGTCATACTAGCACTTCATCCTCAACCTCTGCTAGTCATGTTGGAGATGGGCCTTCAGCCGCTGCTAGTCAAGCTGGGGGCATAAGTCTAGTCACTGCGAGTCATACTAGCACTTCATCCTCAACCTCTGCCAGTCATGTTGGAGATGAGTCTTCAGCCACTGCAAGTCATGCTGG
>APFE031415685.1:0-24090 GCA_000404065.3 Pinus taeda | reverse complement strand
GGAAAATTAAACTTGAAGTCTTTGTGAGATCATGCAATTATTTTCTCCCTTGATTTAGGAATTTATCCCTTGATTAAAGGAGATAAGGTTCAGTTCTATAATGAGAGAATCAGTTGACTTAGTTCTCACTAGTCAAGTCCAGTTAGATTATTTTAACAAGTTGTTAAAAGAATAAAATATAGTTTGTTAATGCTTGCATGCATGTGACAACTATTATTTTAGATAACTAAGAATTCACTCATGGATAACTGTGGCATGTCAATTCTGTCAGAGACCCAGTTGAGATCAGATGTGGGACAGTGTATTATCAGATGCTTAACTATTTCTAGTAAGTAGTTTTTGCAGGGTTGAGGAACTAGTGTTCTCAAGGAATACGTAGTTGGACCATTGGTTGTTTTTGGTATGTTGGAATTAATAGCATATGCTTTTGATATTATTTCCTAAGCAAACTACATAAGGACCATAGGGAAAGCCTATATAAACAGGGCGTGGTTGGTTCATGAGACATATCTTCATGTCTTCATAGTTCATTGAGAATTGAATAGCTTGAGAGCTAATTCTTTTTGTATTATGAAGAGGATTTCTACTTGATTGATAATACATGGTTGGGGTTTTATGCTGGTGCTTTCCCCTGGATATATCTTGTGTGTGATTATTTCTCTTGATCAGTGGTGCATGTTTCTACTCGATGTTGCTCATGAATTCGATTATGCTTCCGCTTAATGTTTTGTAGAAGTAGAACAAGTATTATGCTTTAGGACATTGAATATATCGGTTTGTTCTATAGGTGAAATTTCTACATGGTATTAGAGCTAGCTGATTTGTAGAAAAAGTTCTACATGGTATTAGAGCTAGCTGATTTGTAGGAAAAATTCTACAAAATTCTACAAATTGTAGCGAAAATTCCATGATGACCTATTTGGAGCAGCGAAACCCTAGAATCCCAAAGCTTTGATACCAAATGTTATGAAAGCAACTCACAAAAAGATAGAAAATATAGATGAACGCCTTAGAAATAAGCCTCTTCGAGGGGGAAACCTCCTTTACATTACATAAATGAATAATTCTTGGATGATACAAATGACAAGACCTCATTTCTATATATAGGATACTAAGGGATCATAATATAATCAGAGCCGACATAACAATAATAATGTAAGGGCACAATAATGACAATAGTGGGCTTTTATGGGGCACAAAAATAACAATATGGGGATTACGTGGGTACAAAAATATAATAAGGGGGTTGTACTAATAACAATAAGGGGTTACACTAGTAGTATAGGGGCCTAACAAACCACCTCCATCCTCATCAAGCCATCATGATCACACCAAAACCAATGCTTTGATCACAACCGAACCAAACTTGGAATATCATCTAGAATCCATCACTATCCTTGAGGAATTTTTTTGTCTCCTTGTCTCATAGGTTTTACCGCAATCTAATCTAGGACCAATAGGCCCTAAAGCGAGACCAATCTCTCAAGATTTACCACAATCCAAACCTGGATCACTGGGCCCTGAATCGAGACTCCTCCCTTAGGCTTTACTGTGTATCCCGCCAAAACCGGTCAAGGGATTCCTAGGCCTTTGGGAATGAAATTTGAGACCACCTCCTCCCTGGATTCCAAAATTCATCCGGCAACCTGAAGCTCAAAAACCAAGGTAAACATCCCAACACCATGGCATCTAGAAAAAAGCAAGACTAGGCTAAAAACCATTGTCATAACCTAGCAAAACCATACCACCGATAGAAAGAGAACCATACACCAACATGCAAAGCCATGCATGTCCAAACCATCTAGGAAATCACACATGAAAAAGATTACCTGCAAGTATTCCTGTTGAAGTTGCTTGATCCTTCTTTTCTTTCCTTTATCCTTGCTTTCCTTCCTTTCCCTTTGCTTTTTTTCCTTCCTTGCTCAAAATCTAGAGTGCTCCAAGAAAACTCAAGTGACCAAGAGTATGAGAGAGAGAATAATGAGAGAGCTCCAAAACTGAAGTGAAAAAAGGTTACCAACTGATCGTTAGAAGCCTTTTTATTAATGAGACCTCTATTTTCTTCATTTTCCATTATTTTCCTTCATTTCCTCCTCACATGCAACCTATGACCTTTCACCTTACTTTTCTCCTAATTTCCATTATTTTCTTAAATAAATGTGCCAAAAATTCCTTTTAATGCCTTTGTCTTAGCCTTTGCTAAATTTCCTTAGCCAAAATACACATCTAGTGATGCCCACTAGGATATCTTTGCCCAACATTCAGCTGGGAATAAGTGTCCCTTAACCATGGTCTTATTTTTCCTTTATTGACTTTTATTACATGAATTTTTCACCAGGCTTGTTACAGTAACTAGGTTCCATCCACAATGGCATCAAAGTTATAACAGAGGATTGATCGCTCCCATGAAGGTAATCATTCTGGTCCCTAAGAAATTTCCCATGCTCTTTGTCTTCTCATTTTCAACTTCGCATTACTAAACCCTCTCGGGTGGGATGTTTTTCTTGCAGGTACAAACTTAGGTTCTTATCAATAACAAGGTTCAAGTTATTTCCTTGACTGGTGTTGAGCAGACAATATCCCAAGTTTTATTTACTGTTTGCATTTGTAAATTTTTAGGTTTAACCAAGAACTTCTTCCTACACATGAGGACCCTACGACCTAGGGTTTGCAACCCTCATAGAGACAAAGCTCTTAGGAATGTTTGTTTTCCATAAGGGCTTTACGGTTTTTTATGGCCTTATCCCTATTTTTTGATTGTGCCTTTCATGGTCATCTATATACATTCTACTGTTAAAATACAATGTATGTCTCAAATGGTATTGATTGTACTCGATTTCCATGGATATATACATATATTATTTCTTTATACAACCGCTGAAGAGCTATAGTCTCGTGGGTTGTCTGTATGTACTCATTTAGATTTTTATTACATTAATGGTTTTCTAGAGGGTTACATGTTGTAACAACATATTATAGTTATTTCTTAAAATCTTTACTTGTTATCACTCGTTTTTCTTAACAAGAGGAAATACCCTCATTTCTTTCAGTTGTTATGGTTTGTTAATATGGTTTTTGCTAATAGGAATGAGTACCAGGTGATAAATTTTTGGGGTAGACTCTTCATTTTGTATCACAATTATTAATTTAAATTTTGTCAATCTTAGTTTTGAAACAATTTGTTATTGGTTCCAATTGTTTACTTGTTCACATACTGCTGCTTACAAAAGATATATGTGTATATTCTTTTACAACTAGTTTGATCCCTTCTTATAGTTGTCCTTATTCATATGTAAGATAACACACTGCCAAATAAGAAATGGTTCATCATTATAATTTTTCAGTATATGCACGCTACCAACTTGTGCATACTCTTTCGTTTGGAGATCTATATGTCTAAGACTACAGTCGGTTGGCAGGCTCTACAATGAAGCTCCAGTTAGAATCCAACTCGTAGGGTTTGGGATCCTGGAGTGAGGGTTCATGGGGATTTTCTTGTTTCTCGTTAGTTCTGGTGTGTGAGGACGCTTCCCTACATTGGCTCATTCTTCATTGGTGAGAGGGAGAATTGGGCTATTTTGGCACCTTTTTGGTAAGTCGTCTTGCCCTAGACACTAGATTATAGAGGATTGCTGCTGTAAGAAGCTTGGGTGTGGGGCGGTTTTGTTTCAATTATTTTCTCTACCCCTTGGAAATTGTGGAATATTCAAGGGTTTTCTAGTTGATAGTGGTAATTAATGTGTGTTTTTAAACCTTGGTCGCTTTGGGGTGCAGGGTTGGATTTTGGCGTTTTGAGTTGTTTCTTTCCATTTCTAGGATCCTGATCCCTTGACTACTTTGGGAATTGTAGATAGGAGGAGTTTTTGGTTTTTTAAGAGTGAGGTGTATCCGACCGTGGTGGTTGACTATGTAGTGCTAGGAGGTACTCTTGTTGTTGTACTTGGAAACTGGGAAATAATGTTAGTCTCGAATGCTTGGCCAATAAAATGACCTAAGTCCTAGTGGTCTATGGTTATTGAACTAATGCTTGACAATAAGGGTGGGCTTGGCGGGGGCTGGGGCCTCATGGCCAACCATCGGACCATGGAGGTCAGGTGAGGAACACAGTAGGTGGCGGGGGTGTGGATGTGGCATTCAAAGGAAAATTAGCTCATGAGCAGGTCGCTTCTCCTAGTCGATTAGACTTGCCACCCTCCATGGACTCTTTGGATTTGTAGATGTGTAATGACATTATACTGTTAAAAGATTTGGGGCAATAGCGACATGAGGACCACACTTAAGTGATAACATTTATGAATGGATTCCAACAAAATCAGTGGGACATCCTTGACAACTTGGCTTCACTTAAAAGGAGTCAAAGGCACACAAATGATCGACTTGAACAGGTTGAAGGTTGGCTTGCTCATTTGGAGTTTCATGTTCACGGGGATCCTAGACCTCTGGATGCACCTGGTGTTGGTCACACACCAACATTTTCTAATGATCCTTAATGGCGGTTCGTTTTATTTTCATTCTCTACGTGTTCTCGGCTCTATGGTCATTTTGCTTCTGGTTACTGTGTAAATTTTAGTAGTTTTCTCTTATTTTTTGTATTTCTCTCCTAGCCTACAAATTCGGTAGGAGTGAGGACTGGAGAGTTGTGATATTCTTGTCTATCTCATGTTATGTTTTTATAAATTAATAGAAGTTGGTTGACTGAAAACAAAAAAAATATTAAGTATAGATCCATCTTAACCACAGATCTAGTAAGTGTCAAGATAGATCAAATCTCTTTTAGAGTGCAAAACTTGAAAAATGTTTGCACTTTGAGCGATTTGGTCCTGACACTTGATAAATCCATGACCTCTCTCTCTCTCTCTCTCTCTCTCTCTCTCTCTCTCTCTCTATATATTATATATATATATATATATATTATATATATAGATATATATATAGAGAGAGAGAGAGAGATAACTTTTTCATTAATTAAATTTACATTTTTAAATACATAAACGAATTCAACATCTTGAAAATCCCCTTGGGCGCTTAGATTATGTAGGCTACATATCTTAAACTTGCAATTGTAACAAATCTTTATATCCAAAAATATAACTTCAAAATTTCCAAAATGTAGAATAATGAGACTACTTAGAAATGTTTTAACCATAAAAATTTAGTTTTTCCAATAGCTTTATATAATATATACATAGTTTGACATTGAAACATTTTATTTAAGATGTGCATTGAAATATTTTATTATGGATCAAAATATTTACTTTAAAATGTTGCCTTTTATTATTAATAATATACATGTCAATATTACTTAACTCCCTCTAGATTCGAGTGCTCGACTAACCTTCACCACATGCTTCACTTAGGAACAACAACACCCTCCACTTGGTGACCATCACCTCCCTTGTACCACAGTTGGACACCATGGGTTTTAAATACATCAACTCAGATCTCCAAGGTCTAATCTCACACGCCCAACTTAATGTCTCACTTGCCTCCTCTCTGTGTTTATTATTCTTATCCATGGACACCATTCACCACTTCCCTCCAATGTTTTTTCTTAAAGCGTGGCCCATCCCACTCACAGCTTCGCTTCAAATCCCTCTGTCTCATCTATGCCATATTCACCATCCTCTGCATCATGTTGCCCTGCCATGAGGAGTGAGAGGGTAAGAGGGTGTTGATCCAGTAAAGGAAGGGGAAGAGGATGTCCCCAAACCACATTCGATGACAATGTGGAGTTGGCACTGTTTGAAAATTCCATCATGCCTCATATTCATCATCAAGATCTCAAGCTTAAAGCAGAAGAGGCTAACCATGGAAGGAACATGCTCTAGGCTATTTCACGGGGGCTTTACTCAATGAACCTATCACATATAACATGCATTCATGGCATACTAAACAATACCCTTAATTGGACTACATATTGGAAAATACCTCTAAAAATCACATTATTTAACCCCCTACCAATACAAACCCAATACAACCTCCCAATTAAAAAAACCCCTACTTTCAATAGATATTGTAGGAATCAATTTTTTCATTAACATTTTTTATACCCCTTTATATTTTTTTATTAACTTTGAGCTCCATTTTTTATAGCTGTCAAAATAAAAACCTTTTACCCCCAATTATATGCTCAATATATTATGTCATTTTTCCTCAATATATACCCCCCAATATGAACCCACTTGGTATGGTATTTCTCCTTTAGTGAAACCCTCATGGGCTCTTTACAATTTTCTATCCCGCCAACTCAAGGATCGTGAGAAGGAAAAATCCTATGCTGCATGTTGGATCATCGAGCTCTCTACCTACCACAACCATGCCTCCACTTCTCTCAGACGTCTCTCCCACAAAATTAAAATAGAATTCCCTCCCAACAACCCCTCTCCCTCCTCCTCGACCTCGTCGAATTCCAATTCCCCACCCATGGGCTCAACCCCCCCCCCCCCCCCCTCCCCCCCAATTTTCATGACTACTGCAAGTCGTCCCTCTCTAGTTGTTTGCAGATGTCCTGAACCAACTTTGTCATTAACAACTACACAGGCTCCAACTCTCACAACCTCTCTTCCTTGCCCCAATCCCTATGGGTGCCTCATTATAGAGGAGAAGTTAGAAGAAATAGACATCTCGACCAGGTCCTCTAGCGCGGCTCAAGCTCATCTCCAAAAGGTTGACTCCTTTAAAGGTTCTCATTAAGTGGCTCATGTTTCTCATGCTTTTCATCAGTTTGGTTTATTTTGGAACTTCGACACTTCCACCAAGGGTAACAACTTATGACATAGAGTCACACAGACTACAACCGCAAAAAAAATTGTATTTTTCCATGATATGTTATAGTCTCAAACTAGCCTTTCATGCTATTTTCTTTGGTTTCCCCTCTGAGGGGCAAAGGAATTTTTGTGTCACTAGCTCTAGTTTCCCCTCTCAAGGGTAGAGAATTCTGGCAGGTGATGTTCCTAGACCCCCCATGACCTCCAAACTGTATTTTATGTACTTTACATCGTTAATATAATGAAAATACCTTTTCTTACAAAATAAAATTATTATTTTTTTTTCAAACTTTACTAAATTAATTAAGATGGATATTCAAAAAATAAAAATATAAGTGCAATTTTATTTTTTTACTTTATCTTTCTTTAAAATTGGTATACAATTATGTTACTTCATTTGGATATTACGATATTTTATTTATTGATAGGAGTAAATTTAAAATATTTTTAGAATATCTTCTTCATATTGGGTTATAATACAACAATTAATTGACCAAACATAATGAGAGTGAGATTATTGATATTTTTATAATATTTTTAAATAAAATTAACCAAAATTTACTATAGAAGACATTGTTTTTTTATTTAAAGGATATTTATTTTTTATTACAAAAATGACAAGTGTGAATTTGAGATTGGGCATTGCAGGAATTACACATCTCCTTCAATAGTTCATTGTAAAATGTGCTTCTAGGCACAATAATTAATTTCTGTGTACATTAAATTTCCAAAATATTATAGAATTTGCATTCAATTTAAAAATAACCATAAAATTAACAATGAAAATATTTAAAAAGGAGTTGTCTATAATGCGACTTTTTGGAGATTCCGGTGACGGAATCCGGCGGAAGAAATGAGGTTAAATCTTGATTTTTAGCAGTTAAAATGGTTTTTTAACTGCATATTTGGATTCAGCGCCCTGGGAAAACCCCTGGGAGCCCATTGATTGTGCAGAAACTAGTTATCCAAACTTGGGATTCCAATGAATTGCTGCCGGATTTTGACCGGAAAAATCCGCCGGAAAAGCTTTCAAAAAGTCGCGTTATAGACTACTGCATTTAAAAATAATAATAATAATAATAAACAATAAAAAAAACAAAACAAAAAACAAAAAAGAAAACTAATATTATAGAATCTACAATCAAATTAAGGATAGTCATAAAATTAAAAATGAAAGAACGAGAAAAGAAAACCTAATAAGTATTGTGTAGTTCTCCAAAAATATATTTTGACAAAGACGCTTTAAAGTATGTATGATAGTTCACAATTCGATTCTAACTCAAACAAGGGAGGTTGTGAGACAACAAGTCCTTTCCATTGAGTGAAGAGAAAACAAGGTACGAGAGCTAGAAACTATGAAGCCGACCAGTTTGACAGGAGAATGAACAAGTTTGACAGGAGACTAAGGAAGTCCAAACTACAAACTATGAAGCCAACCAGTTTGATAGGAGAATGAACTTGTTTGACAACAAACTAGGGAAGTCCAAACCACAAACTATGAAGCAAGCTAGTTTGACAAGAGGATGAAAATAGAAAAAGGAAGTCTAGACCACCTCCAAATCTTAAGAATGAAAAGGTTTGACACTAGACAAAGGAAGTCCAAACTACTTCCAAATTTTCTCAACTTCCTTCCTACAATCAAGATAATCTAACTAATCTAACTGTAATAATTGAAATCATTTCAACTGCAAAAATATATGTATACCTTTGGATGTTTATGTTAAGGTACATTTAACATGGCATTGCAAAAGAATTTTTAAGAATTATGACATTGAGTTGTTTTATGACATGAAAATTTGTAGAAAAATTATCTTAGAGCAATTGTTAGAATTTAGGCAGAGTAGTCATATGTCCCATAATCAAAATTTCAAAGTTTTCATTATTTGGATGATCCTTGCAAAGCCTGTAATGGAGGAATGGAAAACATATGAGATTGCACTTCTTCCTCTACTCAAAATAATGCCAAGATATTTGAACAACAATAAGATGATGGCGAGCTAGATAAAACCATGAATGCAGACAAGGCAACGTATAAGCAACAAGTTATAGCTTTTGAAAGCTCATAAATCCCTCTGATAAGGTCATTACATGACCCTATTTCGCTCTCACAAAAAGCGTGTGGCCGGAAGTTTCGATGTATGTGAGTGTAGCAATTTAAAACTGTATGAAGAACTGTCAGAATAGTAAGCATGATGCTTGCATTTATTTAAAATTTAAAATCCCATTGAATACATTTTATGCGAGAGAGATAAGGATGTGCACAAGGTTCCATGTTATCGATTGATGTAAAATACATGATATTAAACTGAAACCCTTGAAATGTGAATTCCACACAATTGTATTTGCCACAATACTCTTAATTGATACATGTAATTATCATTAAAATATTATAATTCAATATATGATTTTCCTCCATTTGACATTGTCTCAATTCACACTTATACATGTTATCCTATGTCTTTTTTTTTTTGTAAGCTGAGTAGGTCCTTTTCTATTAACATAAAACAGTATTTACAAATATCATGGTGATCTCACCCTGCCCCGGAGGGAAACCGGGTATCTTGACCACTCAAAGTTTTCCCAACAAAACAAAATTTAAAGTATCCAACTTTTCAAACCATACTTTATGTCCTGATACTGTTTCTATTTCCATACTATTGCCTATATATTGCTTCCTATAGATAAAAACAGCAACAGAATTCATGCCTACAGTAAAAACAGAAAACGAGACAGATCTCAAAACAGTAAAATAAGCCTTTGATCACTACTTATTAGGCTCATCTTGCTGGAATTTTTCCTTCTTCACCAGCACTCTGCTTGCCATGAGCTGATGCTGCAGATCCTCCAGTCTTTTTTCTTGCAGAAGCATGGTTATGACTATGTCCTTCAATTCCTTTTTCACATTAGGTAGACTCTGAACCATCTCAGCCATCTCTTTGGCTACCTGTTCTAAAGCTTTTGCCATAAGCCTTTTCATGACCCAATACAAGTGAAGAGACTGCTTGTAGAGGGTCATTCTCCCTATGGTATGGCCAGGGTTAGGCATAATAGCAATCCAATCTTCCATCTCTTCTTCAGATTGAGCCTGGATGGCTTCTTCTTCCCAATGCTCCATAATTCTCCTGATCTTGGGGTTAGAATTCTCCCTATATTCCTGCTCAGCAATTCTAATTCTGTCTGCAATTGTTTGTCTTGTCCACCGATTACCGTTTCCCGCATCCGGCTCAGCTTCTGCCTCCGGAGTTGGGCTGCATTGATGCCGCCTCCGTCCTCTTCTCGTCGCCGGGTCCTTTCTCCGGCATCCACCTCGGCCCCTTCGCCCTCTTCCTCCTCTGCCTCTGCCGCGCAGGCCTCCCCTGCCCCTGCCTGTGGAACGACCTGCGCCTTCCTCTGCATCCTCGCTATCCTCCTCTGGTAACCTTTTCCAGCGCCTTTTCCATGCCTCCTCTTCCTGAATTCCGTGCTGCTCCTCGCTCTCCTCCTCAGATATCTCTAGAACCTGTATATTCGGATTCCCTTCATCCTCCATTTTTCACTTGCCCTTCATGTCAGCTGCGGGTTTGCGCTGGTCTTCAGGCCCCCCACTGCACGTCCATCTTCTCACGCTCCCACTTCCTTCCATCTCCATTAGCCCCCTTCCTTTGCAATTTACGCCTCCCTCTTTCCTTACGGTATCCTCTAGACTACACCAACTCTCAGGGTATCTGCCAGCAGGTGTCTTACACTCCTCACAACAAATATCCCGTCGCCTTCCTTCGTTCTTTAATTGCGTCTGATCTTTGGTATCATTACCGGAGTTGTGGTTGCAAAAATGCCCGAGACCCGCAGCATGATGGAACAACCACCTCGCTGCCCTTCCGTCCCATCCATTAAACAGACCACCTGCTCTACTGAACCGAGGACCTGCACCCTTCCTCTGTCGGCCGCTCCACTTACCTATTGCACTCATGCCTTGATCGCCTTCGACAGTGACCATCTTCGTGCACTGCCGAAACATCAATGTCCTCTTTGCCAGCTCATCCAGCCCGATCGGGCGTTCAGTTTCCTCCTGTAGGAAGCTTGGATGCTTCTTCATAATCCTGGTGTAAAATTGTTTTGAGGCCGTCCCAGTTGTGATCCCTCTCCAAAGAAGACCAACTTCTATCCAGTTTACTGCCTGCTTCCTTGCTACCCCAGTTTGCGAGGAAATCCGCCGCCTTGTTCCCATCTCGTCGGACATGCTTGATGATTTTATAATCAATCTTGTTTAGCAATTCCTCAATGTCTTTGATGATGGCTGCTGTCCTCCAACTTTTAGCGACTTTATCCCACCTCTACCCATCCTTGAGTTTCCGCAACATTTCAATCGTGATTTGCGAATCCCCTTCAATTTCCAGGTTCCGGTAACTATTTCGAACAGCTATACCCAGGCCTTCGTGAACAGCCCAAAGTTCAGCTTCATTGTTAGTCATCTCTCCTCCCCATTCAACAAAAACCCATCTGGTTTTTCCTTCTCCATCCCGGAAGATACCTCCAAGACCTGCCGGACCTGGGTTACCCTTCGAAGCTCCATCGAAGTTTAGTTTAATGGAGTGGATCCCGGGGTAGATAAAATGATTTGGACTTTGAACCTGCGGATTGCTTTGTTTCTCTTTTCTTGGATAGATCAGACTGAATTCTAGGTTTAGCAGTGAGGCTATTCTCCCTTCCTGTTGGTCCATCTTCCAATCTTCCTCATCCCATCTGTCTGAAAGCACAGTTTCCCTGATTGCTTTACTTATCTCTTCCCAAACCTTTTCTGGCCTACTGTTTTGCCCCCTAAAAATTCTTTTATTGCGTTCCTTCCATATGAACCAGATTACAAAGCCAACTGCTAGGCTCCATATTCTTCTGACCACTTTACTTTGGAATTGCCCTGTTCCCCATTGTCCTATGGTCGATCGAATGTTTGTCTAGTCTCTCATTGTTTTGCCAAATAGACCTCTGATCTTTTCCCAAATGTTTTCTGCGAAAGGACATGTATTTAGAAGATGTTCTTGGTTCTCTGTGTCTCTGTTACATAGGCTACATCTTGACGGGCCTTGAAAACCCCTCTTTATGATTTTATCCCATGTTAAAATCTTTCCTTTTCTAACCAACCAGGCAAAGATTGTAACTTTTGGCCACCATTTTCCATCCCATATCTTCTTCCAATCTTGATCTTCTTCATCTTGATTCTGCCTTGTAGTCAGGAAGTAGGCTTCCTTTACTGTGAAAGACCCTCTCATTGTTTTGCCCCATCTTAGGATGTCCTCGCCAGTCCTGTTTCGTATTTTCCTGAGATCCATTTCTCCAAGGTATTCTTCCTCTATTTCCCTATTTATGTTATCAGTCCATTCTCCCAGCTTTTTCCACTTTCTCCATATTTCTCCGTTCTCTTCTTCCACCCAATAGTCCTTTACATTATCCATCCCTAGCCTCTGAGCTCTCTGTTGCAGATCTTGAAGGGTTTGTATTTCATTCATCTTTCTTTTTTGCTGCCATCCCTCTTCCCAGAATTTAGCTTTCTCTCCCCCCGAATCTCCTAGAAAGCATGTTGCTTAATCAAATCTCTATTCTGGCTGGCCAAGTTCCAAATTGATGACCTGTTTGGGGTATTTTGGATTCTCAGTTTTTCCTCTGTTTGTTCCGGCATATTATATTTGTATTCCCAAACCTTCTTCCATACATCTTTCCCTCCTTGCAGCCACCTCCACCATAATTTAGCCCCAAGAACCTTATTTAGAGTTTCTGGATCCCTCACCCCCAAACCTCCTTCTTCCTTCCTTTGGATCAGGTTTGCCGAAGAAATGAGGGCCCATTTTCTCTGTTGAGCTGGTCCTCCCCATAAAAATTTTCCAAAAATCTCCCTGAGTTTTGCACAAACGCCTTTCGATGCAGCTCTTATAGACAGGGTATATACTGGAATTGATTGGAGAACTGCCTTTAGAAGGACTATGCGGCTGGCGATGTTCAGAGATCGGAATGCCCAGTTTGATAACCTCCTTTTTATTTTGTTAATGACCTCCTGCCAATTCTTCATTTGTGTTGGGTGGATGTCCAGTTGATTACCTAGATACTTTGTAGGAAGTTCTCCTTGTTTGAATCCCAATGTTCTTGTGAGATGAGCTTTTATTGCCTCCGAGGTATTAAAAATGAAAGTGCACGATCTATCCTTATTGATCTCCATGCCAGATGCTTCCGAAAAAACCTCCAAAACTTCCTTGATTATTCTGACTTCCCTGAGGCTGACTTCTCCGAATAGCATTATATCATCAACAAATTGTTGATGTGTGATGGCTAAATTGTTTCCCCAAAGCTTTAAGCCTTTGAGCTTATTTCTCCTAGATTCTCTTTTTATGATTCGCCCAAGACCATCTGCTGCCAGAATAAAGAGAAAGGGTGATAATGGATCACCTTTCCTTATCCCCCTAGAGGCGTTAAAGGGTTTTGAAGGATTACTGTTGACCAATATTGAGAACAAGGGGGTGGAGACCATACTGAAAATCCATTCAATCCATCGCTTTTCAAAACCGTATGCTTCCAACACCGAACAGAGATATCTCCAGTTCAGGCGATCATATGCCTTTGAGAGATCCAGCTTAATCATCATTCCTTTCCTCTTATGTTGGTTGAGGGAGTGAATCATTTCTTGGGCCACCACTAAACCATCTAGAATTTGCCTTCCTTCAACAAAACCCGTTTGTTCAGGGGAGATAATGCTTGGGAGGAGCGGTTTCAATCTTTTTGCCACCAGCGTTGCAATTATTTTATAAATAACATTTCACAGAGCAATGAGACAGAATCCTTGAGCTTCTTCAGAGTTATTATTTTTAGGAATTAAAGTTATAAAGGTGGCATTCATACCTGACCACATTCTGTGCTTTACCCGGGATTCTTCGACCACTTCCAGGATGTCCTATCCAAGAAACTGCCAGCTAGCTTGATAAAATTCAGCCGTAAAGCCATCCGGACCCGGTGCTTTTCCTTTCTTCATGTTCATAATTACCTCTTCTACTTCTGCTAGAGTTGCTGTGCGCATGAGTCCTTTGTTCTGCTCCTCTGTGATCATTTTTGGAATTTCCTTGCAGATTTGATTGATTGCTCCCCCTCTGTCATCCTGGGATTCAGTAAGGATCCCCTTATGATAGTCATTTAGGATTTGCTCTATTCCATCTTGTTCTATTACTTTCTCTCCTGCTTCATTTTTAATTGAGAAGATCCAGTTCCGTTGCCTGTGTTGAATCATTGCTTGATGAAAGAATTTAGTATTCCTCTCTCCTTCCCGCAACCAATTTATTCTAGACTTCTGTCTCCATAGGATCTCCTCCTGTTTTCTCCTTTCCTCCAGCTGGCTTATTAAGCTGCTCTCTTCCTTGCACTTTTCTTCATCTCTTCCCTCCAGGATAATTTGCTGCTGTATCTCCTCCATTGCCTTTTCAAGTTTTTGTTTTTCCTCAAAGATATTCCCAAAGTCCTCCTTATTTCATTTTCTAATTTTATGTTTTATTTCCTTAAGCCTTAATTGGAAAGTATGCATTTTGCATTGTCCTCTGACTTGACTTTGTATCCACCATTCTTCCAATTTATTAAGGAAATCCGGGTTTCTGAGCCAAAAGGACTAAAAACGGAAAGGTTTCTTGCTTTTGATTTTTTTAATGTCAATTTCCAAACCAATCGGCCAGTGATCAGATCCTAAGCCTGGGAGAATTTTGGCCTCTATGAAAACATCTTTATTCAGTACTTGCTCAGATAGGAGGAATCTATCCAGCTTTGAAGCAATCTGATTCCTGCCACCCCGCCTATTGTTCCAGGTGAATACCCCATTTGTTGTTGGGGTATCTACTAGTCTTAGATTTGCTATGAGATCATTGAAATCGTCCATGCTTGGGTCCTATCTCCTGATGCCTCCTCGTTTCTCTCCTAGATCCCGGATTAAATTGAAATCCCCGTCTACTATCCATAAATCCTCTGGGATTAGTTTTCTTACTGCCTGAATATTCCTCATAAACTCTTTTCAGCCCCTGGGGAGATGAGGGCCATATACTCCAGAGATGAGTATTCTTTCCTTCGTTCCTACTATCCTACACACTTCAGACAGGATTCTGGGTAGACTGATCCAATTCTCGAAGATGACCTCCTCTGAATTCCATAGTATCGCTAAGCCACCTGCTAACCCCTCCGCGTCCTGGGCCATAACTTCAAATTTTGATTTAGATTTATCCAAAATTTCCTATATCTGCTGCTGACTCATTTTAGTTTCTTGAATCAGCATTATGCTCGGTTTATCTTTCTTCAACCTCTCCTTCAAGTACCTCTGCTTTCCTCTACTATTAAGGCCCCTTATATTCCAGCTTGTGATGATCATTTACAACTTTTTAGGAGGGGGATGAAATACCTCAGACAGAGGTATTACCTTTCCGGAATTTACAAGAGTTTCTCCTACTGTTTGGATCGTCTCATTCATGGGTTTCCTCCCTCTTTTCCTTCCTCCTTTGCCATGTCCGTCCAGTCCTACTGTCTGAGACCCTGACGCTTCGGATTGTTCCGGTCCGGTCTCCGCCAAACCTCCTTTCTTCTCCTTAAATTTTTTATAGGCCTCCTTGTACTACTGTTTTTTAATTTCCGGGATGAATCTCTCATCAAGATGTCGCCATTCTTGCAAGAGTTTTTTCATTATGCGTTCTTCTTCAGTCCCGATCTCTTTCTGTTTGTCTGACCCTTGTTTAGGTTGCTCTTCTGGTTTATCCTGATGCTCTCCCATTTCAACTTCATATTCTTTCGTTTGGCTATTGGATTTACCTAGGGTATCCGCTATGATTTCCATCGGGACTGTCTCCCCAACCGGTTCTTCCTGTACACCTCCTTCGGTCTCCTCTTCCTCGTCTTGGAGGGCTTGGAATTTATTTTGATTTTCCACTGGGATGTTTTTACCTTTTGTTTGCTCTTTTTGTCCCTCGGTCCGTGTCTTTTGTCTCCTGTGGACTTCCTTGAACCCCTTCTCTTCTATCTCAGTTGCCGTTGTTTTCGTTTGCTCTTCTTCCATTATTCTCTTGAGCTCTCCTTCCCTATTCTGAGGGCATTCTCTATACAGGTGACCATATTCGTGGCACTTCCGACACCGAAAGGGAATGTGCTCGTAATCTAAAGGTTGTTGCCAAATTTCATCGTGGTATTTGACTTCCACAAATTCAGGCAAAGGTTCTGCTATATTCATATATACGCAGATCCTTGTGTATGAGGTAAATTTACCCCTTTTGGTTGATTCTGCAACTTTGACAAAAGCCCCTATTGAGTTACCGATTCCTTCGAGAATTTCAGGATTCCAGAATTCTAAAGGAAATCCGAACAAACGAACCCAAATGGGAGCAGCAAGCAGTTTTTCTGCATCCGGGTTGTACCTTTCCTCCCAATGCCGCATGAATAACCCTGCATTATTCATAAAATATGGTCCCTCTTTGAAGATTCTTTCCTTATCCTCTAGATTCACAAAAATGACCGTAAAGAAACCCTTTGCTCCCAATTTCAGATCAATATGCCCTTTTGGTTTCCATCTCAATTGAATCCATTTTACTAAATCCCTCTCAGAAGGCCAAAAACCTATAAACTTATAGATTAAAGCATGGTCTTTCATATAGGTTCTGTAATCTTCCAGTTTGTTTTTTGGAATCACATACCTTGGACATTTCTGGGCCCTTGGAAGACATCTTCCCCCCATTTTTGTTTGCCATCGATTGCCCAATACCAAAATATCTTCAGCGTTGTCCTTCTGTGGATTTGCTCTGCTACCCCCACTGGATTCCCCGGCCACTACGTTTTTAAAGGAGGGGATCTCTCCCCTCCCCGTGGTACCTTCCATGGGTTCCTTCAGGATAAATCGATCACTCTGATCTTCGCTGACTTGTTTCCCTTTACACAGAAAACTCACCAATCCGTATGGGGGCTCCTGCTCTATCCCTGACCTTCGCTGATCCAAATCGCTTCTCTGTAGCGCCGACACACTGCAAACCCTAACGATCTATGTCAGAGCATCTCGTCATCGACCCAGCTCCTCTCATTCGCATTGGTATTACATGTTATCCTATGTCATTGATGCATGTTGCGAAGAATTTCATCATAACAAAATATCAACATCAAAGGATTTCACATGGATTAGTGTACCACGTTTCCCAACGTCGTTGGATGGATTGAATGACATTATCTAAGAGAAAGAACATATCAATGGAAAAATATAGAAAGGGATGATTGAAATTTCATTTTATATTAATAAATAAGATAATGTTTAAAAAAAAAAACTCAATACATATGGTCAATAAATAGTTGTTATTATTAATTTTGAGAGATATTGATGTGATATGTTTTATATAGTAAATATTATAAATAAAAAATATTATTTTTCCTTGCCTCAAGATATCCTTTTGTGTTTTTCAGCAGAGTTACTAGTTAGCTTATTGTTAGTCCAATAGAAAGGTGGTTGGTAAGAAAGAAAGGCATTGTCGTTAAGAGTGAACCTAAAGCATTCATAGGTTAGACAAAATATAAGAGAAATGGGTAGAGAGGCTATGCAAAAGACTGACAAGCACTTTTCTATTGCTAGAGTTAAGACCTACAACATTGAACATGACCAGTTATTTAATGGCATACCATGAAGGCCAAAAGCGCAACAATTTATGCACATGCTTCCATGGAATAGTTTACAAAGGCAAGAGGAAGACATGGCTTGTTGATCTTTTTTTAGAATAAGAACCACAAGAAAAACCTAGATTGTCAAGCCTTAATTGAGACACAAAATCAAATGAATAAATACTGAAATATCAAACAACAAAAAATTAGGAGGAACCTAAATATTTCAGGACCTTGTCTATTTCAACATCAAACAGTTGATTAAACCCCTGAATATAAATATTCATTAAAATGGCATGTTTACAGGAGAGTTAAATGACTCGACGAACTCAATATCAAAGAGAGGCCTTATTGTTAGCCTGGGGAAATTTCATTGGTGTTATCTTATTAATGGTATGGTATAGGATGAAGGGTCTTGACTCCATCCCTATACGCTGAAAGAATTTTCCATTTTTGTATACAGGATAATTTGTCCAATTTTTGGTCTTTCGTTACAATTTTTGACTTGGACATAAACCTTTGTTTTCTAAAATAAGGGTGTTAAATGTTTTTGGATGTCATCATTTTTGTCTTAGTTATTGTTGTATTTCTATATTGCGAAAATTTTGAGGTATATTTTGACTTAGAAGAAGTTATGCTGGAACATGTTCTGATGTTTTAGACTAATCGAGGAGTAGTATATTATGACAAATTTCAAAAATATGTACTGGTTATTTCATTAATATGAAATTCCAACATTTTTTCTCTCTTCAAGAAAATGAAATTCGTTAAGATGGCCAGTATCAAACCCTAAGATAAGCCACAGTTACAATGTTAAATCCAAACTTGATAACAATGTTTCCCCCATGAACTCATACACTAAATTTTCTTTTGAATGTTGTGTACCACCTTTAGGAGTTCAATGAAAAGCACGGAAGAAAGATCTGATCCACTTTGAACGACCAATAAAGAAACAAAAATTATTCCTATCACCTGTAATCAAGGCAATTAATCTAGCTAAATTTAAGGTAGATAATCATAATGAAGGAACCAATGAAATGGAACACAATTTGATCTGACCTGGTTTTATGTAAACTGCAAACTGGCATGAATTCATCTGGACAAGGGTCTTAGATTAATAAATCCAAGTTCCAAAAAACCTTGACGTTCTAAAGGTGCAATTAACAAAAATTATTAACAAAGCTTACCAGAAAACTATCGTCATAGTTATTTCTAATCCATACACTCGGGAGTGCAAGCATCACAGGTTGCTTGGTCATAATATTATTTTTCCCTAGAAAATTATTCAACAATATGCTTGTTGAATAAGTTTCTCAACCTTTCTATGAACTATTGGTTATGTTGCCTAGGCATAACAACTCAATACACTATTGACAAATATAATTTTGTAAATGTGAGAACACTTCCTAATAAAATATTAGGTCCACATGTCCATAAGGTGCGTAAAGGATTCTCCAAGACTACATTTCCTTTTACAGTTACACAAATAATAGCATATGTCCAACTCGCATATGATTCCTCCAAGTTAAGAAAGAGCATAAACAAAAATTAAAATATGAGTAACTGAGAATATTATACATTCATTACATAAAATAATAGCATATGCTCAATTGGTAGAAAATTCCTCCAAGTTAAGAAAGAGAAGAAACAATATCTAAAGTCTCAAGTATTGACCCTTATATCTATGAATGGATTCTCTATGACGATTCTTGTTTGAGCATGCTTTATACCTTCAAAAGAAGAAAATAAAATTGCACTTAAACATTATGTCGAACAACTACACTATAGAACCAATTTTAAAAGTTGCATGGTGTCTAACAAGCATTAATTTCATAATTCATTTAACATATTAGAGATGTTGTTTGGGATGGAGCCTTGGCACCTAGAGATACACCATTTGGCCAAATATAGTTTCCAAAACCCTTCCCCCAGATCTCTGTTTTCTATTAGTAGTGCTCCATCTTGCTAGAACAATCAAACTATCTTACAACCTAACCAGTAGCAAGCCATGAGACTCCAAACATAAAGCCAAAAAGCAGGCATACCCATTAGCATGCTATATCATTTCATTTAATGCCCTACAAAACTCTCAGAACCAGATGCCCTATATTGACCTCATGTTAAATCGTTTCATTCAATGCCTTTCTCTAGGGCTTTACCGAGACTCTTCACACTTGGTTAAGCAAGATTTACGACCTTCCAAGTTCCAAATCATTGTTATATTCCTTGTTATCGAAATGTTATGCCTAGCAACTTCAAAGGTGTCTTGCAAAGGCCATACACAATGCGCTAATCACTTTAATGCTCTATGCATGTTACAACACCCAACTTTCTTCCTCAAGATGCAGTGTCACCAAAGACACCTCACAATTCCTATGCATCTGAAGTGGCATGCGATGTTTGCATGCAAGCCACCTTCCCCCTTGACTTTTCCCAATACCTTGACTTTTCATTAACATCTACAAGTGCATTAAGAGCTACATGTAACTTTGAAAAACAGGTGATGTGAATGCAACCCACTAACCATTTGTGGAATTGAGGAGAGAAAGTCGACCATGGTTGAAAGAGTGTGTAGTGATAAAGGGAGTCCTAAAAGTGAGAAGGTTATATTTATGTATGTCTTGGTTTGAGTTACATTTAGTTCTTGTGCATATATTTTGATTTGTCTTTACATAAATTTGTGTATGTGTAAGCCACAACTACAAAGCTTTCTACAAAAAAGGTTGTGACGAGAGAAGACCCAGAGAAAATCATGGAGGCAAAGGCTTGTGCAAGCCCTCATGGGCATCTCCAGTTTGGAGTAATTGGGGAGGCCATGCAACCTGCAACAAAGTTGAATGAGGAAAGATGTATTACTCCTATTGTGCCTACCTATACATTGGAGCATGCTCTTCTCATCGATCGACTTAAAGTCGGGGCTGAAAAGTATGCTGATGATCTTACATTAAAATACACACACAGATGAACTAGTGTTACTATTTTTTTTCAAATGTTTAATTGTCTTTGTTGTGCTCTTTAACACCATGTAATTTTGTTAAAACATTTTTGCGGTAACAAGTTTAACATTATGTAATTTTGTTAAAAAACATTATCATGGTAATAGGTTTAAGAGGAGTACAGGTTTGTCACAAACATTCTTAATTTAACATGTGTTTAACACGCTTGCTTTAACAAGCTTTATTTAACAATATCTTATATTGATAGGTTTCTCTCTGCAAATGTATTCGTTTTTGGAAACACAAGTCATGGCATTTGTGGCAACCCTAGATATTCTTAGTTCAGGCAAGACCAGGGATGAGGAGATTTTCCTATAGCTTCGGGGCAAGTCATGTATCTCGATTTGGGACTGGAACTATTTCCACCTATGCTTCATTCATTCCATTCCAGAACACATGCTTTCATATATTGTTGGGCAACAACCACTATGAACTATTCTACCCGCTGAGGACCTAATATAATATGATTCACCAATTAAAACCCATTAGCTAGAAAGATATAGGGGCCTACCTTACCTGACCTAATTTTCATTTAGTACTCGCTACCATCCCAAATTTACCACCTGAAGGAAGTCTTTGTAATCATCTTTATAAATTGTAAATGGAAAAATGTATTCTAGAAAATGTAAGGATTGTTTACTATATATTTACTTGCGATATAAGGATTGTTTATGTATATATTTACTTGTGGTGTAAGGATTGTTTACTGGTATTTGCTTGATGCAGATTGGGGCATCCATTGTCATATTTTATCCTACATGTACTAGTTCCTTGGCAATGGCTCTAAGGTACGAATTGATGCACCCTTTGACGACATGGTTATTATAGCTTGGTTATGAGTTGAACATAAAGGAATTGGATGATGTGTTTCAGCAATTCAAAGCTATTGCAAAACAGAAGAAATAATTGTTCCCCTACTGTTGAGGAAGACAATCATACCTCGCCTTTTTAGTTGGCCTTCCATGTAGTCGCGCACTTCCCACTTTTTAGCTGAAGCAGAAGGTCTATTTTTCAAAGGTACTATGTAGGAAGGGCTTGCTTTTAGATCGGTGGTCTGTCTAAGAGAAAGCTACTATTCTTCTCCCCTTTAGGGGTTGGGTGTCTCTTTCTCTTGAATATGACCAATTTTTAGAAAGGAGAATATTGAAGACAAGCTCCCCTTAGTCTTCGTCAGATGGACTCGTATTGTAATCTCCTCTTTTAGCTCGTTTAGATTTGGCTCCTTGGAGAATATGTGACGATAGACGATGCACTCGATGGAATAAGAATTAGATAGAGGAGTAAGTCGATTGAAAGAAAGCGTGAGGATTCAGTGTGTGAGTATCTCTTGGTATTGGCTTTAAGTCAACATCTAGTTTCCAGTTCCAACTCTAAAGAAGAGAACTGATGGAATAAGAAGAAAAACAAGTGTCACGTTTCATAGAGAACACACCAATATGCAAACACCACACCAACATGCAGACATGGTCTTCTTCTAATTCCATAGTTAGTGTTTCCATAATTATAAGGTAGAATTTATACTTATAAACTAATGCTAGCATTAGTTTCCATTTATGAAATACTAATGAAATAAATGCATTGAACAAAGATATTGTATGAAAAATATAAAGATATATAAAGATATAGTCTCTCCGGAAGAGGCTAAAAAAACCACTGGTTATCTTATTGGTCCCCAAAATCATTACATCAATTTGATAAGGTGAACAACGATCCGTTTATAAACGAGATAAAAATTTTAGATTAATTTCCAAGAGACTAATGCTAACTAATAAATCCGATTACTATAATATGAAAAAATTAGGTTTTAGGATTTTTATATAATTTAAAGCTATATAATGTTATCGCAAACAATAGAATAACATGTTGAAGACCGTGTGGTCGGAAATTATGCAGAAAACAGTATCCCGAGCAACTTTCAAAAAGTGTGCAAGCAAAATCCTTATGTTGTATTCCAGTCTTCCTATTAGAGTCCAAATATGATCATGACACAGATGTCAAGCAAAGTCCTTGTGCTGTCTAAGTTAGACAACCTCGTTCCGATTTTCCAAGTAGAGTCTAAAGATGATCGTGATATAGTTGCCGTTCAAGGTTAAATGTGGCAGCAAACGTCAAATGCCTCTGCAAAAATAATAGAAAAAGCATGCCTAGAAAAGATAGAAGATTAAAAATGTGAATCCTTAAGTGAGAGTTGACAGCAAAGCGCATGAAGACGAAAAGTAGAGCATACCTGACAAGTTCAAGATCAAGATCAAGGAAGCTTCATCTTTTGCCTTGCTGTATGGCCATTAATATAAACTCATGGCTGCCTGCCAACCTCCAGCCATGGCTATAGGTGATTGTGCCAACTCCTCCTCTGCCTCTGCCATAACTGGCCACTGGGCCGTAGAGAGGCCGATGGTACAGTCAGAGGAACAGACATTGTATATACACTCAAGGCACTCTTCTGCAATTTGCTGTTTTGGCTTTGCTGTTATGTACATTCTTCCCCGCGTATAATAGAATTAATAGTTCAATTACTGGATAGGTAGGTAGTTTGCTTCTTATGGAATGGTGTTCAGTTCAGAGAAAAATGATAAATCTGCAACCCGTTTGGGTTGTTCGATTCCCGAGAATCGCGTGCAATTTTGTTACGTGTCTTATTCTCCATTAATTCTTCTTTCCAGGTCTCTGTTAAAGTATGTTTGTCACTGGCCTGTGATTTCTGGGTTGCATGACATGGTTGTTGATATTGTTCTGTATAGGCTTTTCTTGCCATGTGATTTCTGTATTACGTTTACACTTACTTCAGAATTTTGTAACGTGTCTTCGTTTCCATTAATACTTCGGTCCATATAGTAAAGGGAAATAGAATGTTTTGTTCCAACTTGATATATTTATATTCATATTATAATTATTGTGTTTTTTTATTATTTTATATTTTTTTATATATATATATATATGATATATTATTATATATTATTTTTTAAGTGCTGCTTTAGTATATATATTTAATTAATTTTGTTTGTCTAATTTAATTTTCAAGGATGTTAGTAAGTTTTAAAAAGTTTTTATTTTACATTCTTGGAATTTTTAGATGGAATTTTTAAATATAATATAATTAAATTTTCTATTTTATTATAATTTATTTGTGTGTTAAGAGGAGAATGTTTTTAAAAATGTGTACTCTATCACTATTTGTTTGCTTTTTGTAATGACATGTCATCACATTAGTTTACTCACTTGGGGTAATCAACTGACGTCTTATGATTATAAAAGCATGGGTCAAACAGGTTGGCGAAGGTACGATGATATTTGGGGTGGTGGTGAGGTGACGCTCCCACACTGCTATTCATATTTTTGGTTACATTGAGCTTGGTCTGAATGGGAGGGTTGTTCTATCGCTTTGGTGAAGTTGATGGTGATTCTTGTATTTGTGGTAATACACAATCCTTTCTAGCCATTTACTTAAGGCACGTGAGGGAGGAATTGGTGCAATGTTATTCATATTGTTCTTGCACAGTACAACGAGTGGGCCATCTTTTGATTTGGTGGTTGTCCTACCCACATTGACTCTCCAAGAACTTGATTTTGCAAGTATTTCTTTTCCTTGCCTTGTCTTGGTGTGCAGTTGTTAGTAACCTGCCAATTTCTTTGTGTGGCTTTAGTGAAAGAGTTTTATCTTTTAGCCCAGTAGTGCAACTTGGGTTTCGGGTGCTTGATACCTTCCA
>APFE031415679.1:0-11709 GCA_000404065.3 Pinus taeda | reverse complement strand
TCTCATTGGATATATAATGTTAGGTATCTAAATTTATTTTATGTCTATTGTTTTTCATGTCATAATTTTGCGCACAAAGGCTTCAATTATAGAATGAATCTATTTGCCAAAAAAGGTGTTGCTAGATTGAGAGTTGTTCAAAACTCTAAAATCTCATTTGTTGATAGTAGAAATTCTCTCTCCACTAATGAATAGAATAAAATGTTTTAGATGTAACCATTTTGGCCATAAGGCAACTGAGTGCAGATCTAGTTTTGCTAGTCCTCCTATGAAGTAGATTCATGAGAGACCGCCTCAACAAAAAGTGGTAAGAATATGAAAGGAGAAATTAGATAGATTTGAAAAATGTGAGTTAGCATTGACAACCCATTATCAATATGAGCAATGGCTTGTTGACAGTGGGTTCTCCAAGCATATGAAAAGTGATAAGAACAATTTTTTGTATCTAAAAGAGTTCGAGAAATGAAATGTTAGTTTTGGCAATGATGCTCGAACTCCAATCAAAGGAAAAGGGATTGTAAGGTTGGATGGTAAGACCAAGGGTTAAAATGTACTTTACGTGGATGGATTGAAGCACAATATTCTATGTGCAAGTCAAATGTGTGATAATGGCTATGATGTAATTTTCAGATCTAAAGATTGTGCAATAAGAAGTATTAGATATGGAAATTGGTGCGAAAATAAATAATAAACGACATCAATATGTATGTATTTGATGATTCCAGAGTTAAGGGATGTATGAACAAAGCATATGAATCATGGTTGTGGAATAGAAGAGTGGGCCATGTGAATTTTGACAACCTAGTCAAGATCAACAAAAGTGAAGCAATTATAGGGTTGCCGAAATTGTCTAAATGGACAAAATCATATGCAAATCATGTTGGTTTGGAAACAAACAAAAGGTTCACTTAAATACTAAGGAATATTTGAAATCTATACCCTTGGAGTTAGTCCATACCGATATTTGTGGGCCTACATTAAATGGAATTTAAGAGCAGAAATGTACTTCATCATGTTCATTGATGATTTCACAAGAGCTACCTGGATCATGCTAATGAGAGAGAAATTAGAATCCTTCAACAAATTTAAAATTTGTAAAGCTCAATTTGAGAATGAGAAGGATTTGAAGATCAAGTGTGAATATTCGATAGAAGAGGTGATATATGTGCAAGGAGTTTGAATAATTTTGTGAAGAGTATGGCATTATAAGACAACATTCAATTGCCAAAACACCTCATCAAAATGGTGTGGTGGAGAGGAATAACATGTTAATTTGAGAAATGGCATTAGAAATGATGGATGAGGCTAATGTTGCACATACATTTTAGGGAGAAGTTGTACAAAATTATACTTAAGAAAAATAGTGACACGACACCTCATGAACTATGGAGAGGGAAGCAAACAAAAGTAGACCATCTCAAAGTTTTTTGTAGCAAATTCTATATAAAACTGAATGATGAAAATATTGGAAAAATTGATTCATGAGATGATGGAGGCATTTTTCTTGGTTATTCATTCAAAATAAAACACTACAAGTACTGCAAAAAAAGGACCAAGAAAATCGGAGTGCATTGATGTCATAATGGATGATATCAGTACCAAAATATGAAAAGGATAAAGAAATTGATGTATATTATGATTTCATACAACATGAAGATTAATAAGTGCTAGACGAGGAATAAGAATAGGAAGAGAACACCCCCTTAACAAGAAAGGATCCTCTTAGTCACATACAAAAGAGGCATCCTCAAAGCCAAATCATTGGGAATAAGGAGTTAGGAGTACAAACAAGGACAAGATTGATGACCAATATGAACCAAACATGTTTTTCATTGTTTTCCTAATTAGAGCCAAAGAACTTAAATGAGGCTAGTGAAGATAAAAACTAGATCAAGGAAATGAATGAGGAGTTAGACCAAATAAAAAAAACAACACTTCAGAGCTACTACCAAGACCAAAAGACAAGAATATAATGGGAACCAAATGGGTCTACAAGAAAAATTTGAATGAAGAACACCAAGTGGTAAGAAGAAAGACAAGATCGGTATACAAAGGGTATACACAAGTAGAAGGTGTTGATTTTAAAGAAACCTTTATATTGGTAACTATATTACATGCCATTAGAATATTATTGGAATTTGCATGCCATAAGAATGGCTTTCATGTAAGATTTATTGAATGGTGAATTAGAAGAGGAAGTATACGTAGAATGGTCAAAAGGATTTTAGTTGCTTGATGATGAAAATCAAGTTTCCGGGTTAGAAAGGCTCTCTATGGTTTGAAACAAGCTCAAAGATTTTTGTATAAAAAGTTGGACAAGCACCTACAACAACAAGGCTTCAAAAGAGGTTTAATGGACAATGATTTATACATCAAATTTGAAAATGATGATTTTCTAAGTATAGTTGAGTATGTAGATGACATCATTTTTTGAAGCAATTTTAAGGAAATAGGTTACAAGTTTTCTAAATACATGCAAAAAGAGGTAAAAATGTCCATTTTAGTTGAGTTGAGATTCTTTCTTGAGCTACAAGTTACACAAATATCAAAGTTGTATTCATCTATTAATACAAGTATTTAAGGGAAAAGTTGAAACAATGTGGTATGGAGGATTGCAAATCGGTTACCACAACCATGGTGGTTGGTTGAAATTTGACCAAAGATGATGAGTCTCCTAAGGTAAATTAGTCTACTTATCTATCAATGATTGGTAGCTTGTTGTATTTAACATCTTCTACGCTTGCCATTATTTAAGCTATAGTTTTGGTTGTAAAATTTCAGTCTAATCCCGAGGAAAGTCATGCAAATGCAATTAAGAGGATCTTCAAATATATCCAAGGGACCATTGATTATGGATTGTGGAATCCTAAAGGTAAATATTTTAGTTTTGTTAACTATATTAATGCAGGTTGGGCTATTAGCATTGATGAAAGGAAAAGAACATCATGAGTATTATTCATTTTTGGCAGGTATTTAGTACCTTGGGATGGTAAGAATAAAAACTCTATTTAATTTTCTATTGTTAAAGCTGTGTATGTAGCAGCAGCCACTTGTTGCACCCAAATCCTTTGGATGAAGAAGACTCTCCAAGATATGCAAGTTAATATGTTGACCCTATTCCAATGATGGTTGACAACACTATTACGATTAGCATTTCTAAAAAACATATTATCCACTCTAAAAAAACACATTCAAATAAAGTACCACTTTCTATGAGATCATGTTACTAATCGTGCTGTGATATTATAGTATGTGGCCACAAGCGAACGTATTGCAGATACTATTACGAAGACTCTTCCAAAGGATAAATTTGAGCATCCTCGACAAAAGCTGCAAGTGGTGCCTTTTAAAGTCATCAAGATGTTTTTATGGAGTTGGCATATGATTTAAATTTCCCTCAATCAGTTTCACAAAGGTTGTTAAGTTGGTGGTGTTTGCTTGGTCTCATAAGCTTCAATGCAATATGTACTTCTTTTGATTCTTCCATTTATCTGTTCAAAGGATCATGATCTTCACTTATGTAGGGGGGGAGTTCTTAGCAGCTTGGGGGAGTGTATATGGAAGCACTTCAGGGGGAGTATGTTAATTTTTCTTCTCACTGCTATGTATTAAACCCTTTTCCATTGATTTCAAAGGGGGAGAGAGTGAGGATATTATTTTCAGAGGCCAGACTTAGGTGTAAGGATTAGTTTTAGGTTGGCTCAGTGGGTTGTGATCAATGTCAAAGGGGGAGATTGTTGGAATTGTAGTGTTGGAATTCATTTCAACTAGAAATATTAGATGTAACATATTCTATGCCTTATAATGATTTTAATGAATATATTGTATCGTTGTGACATTGTCTAGGTCTAGATGTTGATTTCCTGAAGTTGAGTTACAAGTATGGGATGAAAAGGGTTGAATTTTCCAAATTTACATAGAATGTCACACACTACCACACTACCATGGTCTTGCCATGGTTTGTGTACAACACTTTCCATAAGATTCCTTGCTTGTGCTCACAACACTGCATGTAGGGTGCGAAAACAAAAACATTGGGAAACTTCTACCATAATCTCCCATGTACTTTTTTTTACCAATTTGATGTGAACTCAACCTCATCAAAAGCATGTGCTTATGCTTCAAATTATCTCCCATTCAATATAGATGATGGTGGATCAATTTAAGAAGAAAAAGTTTGAAGCACCATACCAAATCAATACTACATGAACAAGAGTGTTTGCCTCTTCACTTCTTCTTGTAACTATTGTTTAATCACTCCAAAAATTATATTTATATGAGAAATATTTGTGAAGGAATGATTTGATCATTTGAGAGAGTGAAGTATTGCAATCCATTGTGAGCCAATTATGTGAGGAGATTTTTGCTCAATGAATGTAGAAGTTTCCTAAAGTTGATCAAAGAGAAAACATAAATTTTTGAGCATATACAGATAATTGTTTTATGTAGGGGTGGGAATATTTGAAGTTTAGAATGTGTTGAAGCTTTGGCTACATGCTATAGCTTCTTTTTTGGCACTTTCAAGAGGCAATTGAGGGATTTGTATAAAATTTAATTATTTCATTACATACACACACACACCACACACACACACAAAACTATATATATATATCTATATCTATATCTATATCATATTATATTATAATAAGTATATATATAATTATTATATATTTATTATATATATATTTATATAATATATATATATATTATAATATATATATATTTGTAGCATTCAGTTGAAAATAACTTCTTTGTATCTGCATATAAATTTCATATTTATAGTTATTGAGGCTATGGCCTCAATCAGGTCGAGGCTTGCTATATTTTTTTAGGAGTGGTGGCTCCTTGCTGTTTGTGGCCAACATAACATATTTAGGAGTAGTGGCTCCTACCTAGTTGGAGCTAGCTTTTGATTGTAAAAGAGTCGTTTTACTCACAATAAAAGAGAACAAGCAAAATGAGTATGGTGGTTTTCTTCCCCTAAAGGGTTTCCACCTAAAATTAAGGTGTTCATGTAATGCAATAATTGTGACTTCATTGTTGCATATTTTATATCTATTTTTTAATTTGTTAAAATCCATAATTTTATAAAAGCTTATGCAATACTGATTCACACCCTCTTAGTATTGCTTAATCCCAACACTAGCTTTGAAATCCTATGAATATGACTTTTTGAGCAGTATATATATGGTAGGAAATGATGCGTTTCATTTATGAGAGCTAGCCATGAAAGAAAACAAATATATTAGAATTGATATGCTCTTATGTGCTTGGGCTAGTCAATGTTAATACTTTAGTAGGAGCCTCATATTTTGTTACATTCATACATGATGCATACATGAATTTTATGGGCTTACCTCATGAAAATAAAAGGTAAGCTATTTGAGATATTTGAAAATTTTCATGTTTCTATTAAAAGAGATACTAACAAACTATTCAAATGTCTCAAGACAAATAATGGTGGAGAGTATTTCTCCAATGCATTCAAGGATTATTGCAATAAATTCGATATAAAAGTTGAGAAGAATATCCTTAGTACTCCTCAATAGACATAAAGGATGAACCACAGTATCATAGATAAGATAAGGAGTATGTTGTCAAATTATGGATTGGGAAAACACTTTTGGGTAGAATAAATAAGGACAATGTTAGGTCCCTATAATACTAGTGATTACCCCATTTCTATTGTAGTTATATCCCTTATTAATATTTTTGTGCCCCTATTCTCCCCATAGAATCCCTGTATTGTTATTTTTGTGCCTTTATATTATCATTGTTAGGTCGGCTGGGTTATATTGTGACTCCATAGACTCCTATATATAGAAAGGAGGTTTTTTCATTTGAATCATGAAAAGAATCATTCATTTGTGTAATGTAAAGGAGGTTTCCCCCTCGAAAACACTAAATTCTAAGGTGTTGATCTATCTTTTCTATATTTTTGTGAGCTGGTTTCCTAACATTTGGTATCAGAGCTTTGGATTCTAGGGTTTCACTGCTCCAAATAGGTCAACGTGGAATGTTTGCTACAACTTTCATTCTGCGACATTTCAGAGATATGATCTGAGGAAGTTGGTCTTTTTGCAGACTCCTAAATTACATTCCAAACAGGTGACCTCGGGAAAATCGTCATAACCTTCTCTCTGAGCATCGGATTGAAAATTCGTAAGAAGGTACAAAAATAGGATGAACTCTACTTTCTTGTACATATTGTTTAGAGCCAAAGGTTGAAACAAGGACATGTGGCACGTCGTACAAGTTTGCTCTACTAAACTAGTCTATAATCAGGTCACTATCGGAGATTTGGCATAACTCTTCCTTGGAGAATCCAATTTGGATCACACAGGTGGCATTGGAAAGAGGACATAGAGGGCTACTCCAGGACATAATTTCAGAAATGGATGGTCGGAAATTACAGAGATACATTAGAGGAAATATCAAGCTCCTAGAAAGTGAAAAAAGGTGTGTAGAATTTTTTAAATTTTTGCTTAAGCTTGGTTTGAAAAATTATTTTGAAGGAATTCAAAGGGAATAGTAGAGCATTATTATCAGTAATTGATGCCCCAAGGAAATACAATGCAAACACCTAGTAAGCAGCCTGGAAGCTCTAGAATGACTCATGAAGAAGAGGAAGAAATGATACATGATATATCAAAATTACAAGACCAAGTGTAACAAATGTCACTCTCACAAAAGCTAACAGAAGCTAAGATAAATTTCATGGAATCTAAGATAAAATACATGGAAGCTAAGATGGACAATTTGAAGATAGATTTGAAGACAAACATGGTAGATTTGAAGACAAATTTGACAAATTTTCTATAAGAAATACTTACAAATGGTGAAATGGTAGTAAAGGAAACTCATGAAGTGAACAAAAGAAATGTTAATCATGATTTCATAGACTCTAATGTTGGCTCTAAAACCCACCATATTCCAAAAATCGATATGAGGAATTTTGATGGCAAGGATCCCGCAACATGGATATTACAGATGGAGCAATTTTCCGATCTCAATAATGTGCAAAACACACAAAAGGTATGTATTGCAACTTTATATTTGGAACCAGAACATTTTGTGTGGTATCAATGGCTTTTCTCTCGTAAACAAATTATCAGTTGGGAAATTTTTACGTAAGAATTGACAACACATTATGAGGATACAAAAAGAAACACTTTTTTTAGCCAATTGATAAGTCTCAAACAAAAGGGTTCAATAATGTAGCACAATGAAGAGTTCCAAAAATTGAACATAAGGTTAAAAAATATTCCATAGGAGCATAGGATTGATGTGTTCATAGGGACTCTAAAGGATAATATACAACATGATGTTCATCTTTGGGAACTTGATTCATTAGAGAAGGCATTCAGGTTAGCAAGAAAGATGGAAAGAAAAATTATGGCAACTAGGAAGCATACCACTCACAACTATCAAGATGGAAGTGTTGTTGCCCATAGTCTTCCACAACCTATAAGGTTGACACCACAAAAATTGGAAGAAAAAAGATAAAAAAATGCTTTGTTATAGTTGTGATAGCAAATACACTAAAGGTCATAAGTGTGCTGAGAAGAAATTATTCTACATATATTGTGAAGAGGAAGAAGAGAAGGAGCAAGAAAGGTCAAAAGAAAAGGATATACTCCAGGAACAAAGCCTAGATAAAGAAGAAATGAATCCGACCATATCTTGTAATGGATTTTTGGGAATTATCACTCCTCAAACCATCAAGATAGAAGGACAAATCAAGAAGAAAAAGGTAATAGTGTTGATTGATTCAGGAAGTACCCACAATTTTATTCATTGTAAGGTAGCAAAAGAATTGAATTGCTTCCTATATCCAGAATCAGAGTGTCAAGGGATGGTTGCAAATGGAGGAACAATAAATTTCTCTGGAAAGTGCCATAATATCAAGCTATCCATGGGAGGATATGTATTGACTAGCCCAATGCTTTCCACTCCAATGGGAGGTGTTGATGTTGTACTAGGAGTCCAATGGCTACAATCCTTGGGTACAATAGCTTTTAATTTTCAAGAAATTTTCATGAAGTTTTATGTGGAAGGAAAGGAAGTTGAATTAAGGGGTTATAGCAGGGAAACCGGGAAAGATAATTAGCTCTAACGGTATGACAAAGCTTCTAAAAAAGGAACAAAGAGGTGTAATTGCACAATTATGTTCGCTAGATGTTTCCACATCGAAATCATCCATTTCTCCAAATCTCCAAAATGTCTTGGACAATCATTCCAAGGTACTTGAGACTTTGAAAGGTCTCCCACCTATTCATGATCATGATCATGCTATTCATCTGATTCCAGGAAGTGTTGCTCCAAACATCAGGCCGTATAGATATCCCTATGCCCAAAAGAGTGAAATTGAACATATGGTTGCAGAAATGCTAGAGGCTGGTATAATTCAACCTAGTCAAAGTTCTTTCTCTACTTGAGTAGTATTGGTGCACAAGAAGGATGGATCATGGTCCATGTGTCCGAATTATAGGGAGCTCAACAAGCTCACTATTAAATATATGTTTCCCATTCCTGTCATTGATGAATTACTGGATGAATTGCATGGATCAATTTACTTCACCAAGTTGGATCTCTGTTCAGGATATAATCAAATTAGGATGAAGACTGAAGACATTCAGAAAACAACATTTATAACTCATGAGGGTCATTATTAATTTTTGGTCATGCCTTTTGGCCTTACCAATGCACCTTCTAAATTTCAAGGTTTGATGAATTCCATTTTCAAACCCTTTCTTAGAAAATTTGTTTAGTATTTTTTGATGATATACTAATCTACAACAAGTCTTGGAAGGATCATGTTGAACATGTTGACACGGTGCTACAACTATTGGAGGAGAAACAATTATATGCAAAAAGATCCAAATGTTTATTTGGAGTACAAGAGGCAGAATATCTGGGTCATATTGTATCGCATGAAGGAGTTAAGGTAGACCCTAGAAAAATTGAAGCCATTAAGAAATGGAAAATCCCCACATCCATAAAGCATCTACAAGGATTTGTCAGGTTGACAGGGTATTATCGCAAATTTGTTAAGAATTATGGGAGAATAGCAGCACCTCTAACAACATTATTGAAGAAAGATGAATTTTCATGGACTCTAGAAGCAACAAAGGCCTTCAAACATCTTAAAGAGTGTCAAGCACCAGTCTTACCTACACCGGACTTCACAAAAACCTTTATTGTAGAATGTGATGCTTTAGGAAATGGAAATGGTGTTGTTTTAATGCAAGATGAAAGACCCATTGCTTTTGAAAGTCGTCCAATCAAGGGAAAGTTTTTACACAAATCTATTTATGAGAAGGAAATGTTTGAAATACTACATGCACTTAAGAAATGGTGACCCTACCTAATGGGAAGACACTTCAAGGTAAAAACAGATCATGATAGCCTTAAATACTGTTTAGAGAATCTTCGGCGAAATCACATAACTAATCATTTGTCGACGCGTTTCGAACCAACCAGTATGGTTCATCGTTAGGACAAGTTGAAGAACCGATCAAGTATAGCATGTTAAATAGTTAGGGCAGAGACTCCAACGGCTAGAATGATAACGGCTAAATTTGACCCTATGACCCCAGTAAAATAATTTAATATTCTAGCTATATTTTTAATTATTATTATTCCCAGAACTTAGATAAACCAGGTAAAATTCAGGTACCAAAATATAAATAAAGTACACCTATCCGTTAGAAATCAATTGATTATTTAAATATTTTCTTAATAAATATAATTGTTTATTAATAAATATATATATACATATTATTATAATAATTGTTCCAATATTATGTTATCATAAAATAAAATAGTTTTATTGGTTCATATATTAATTTAATAATAATTTATATCATTTCCAATTTAATGGTTCGTTTATTCAATTATATAATATAGTAATCCCATATATGCATCTCTAAACTATTACTTAAATATTATAATATCATACTTATGTAATTTGGTAAAAATCTCAATATATACTGGTTCGAAAATATATTTATCGAATATATAATACTAGGTAATTTAGAAGGGAATTAAAATCAATTAATCAATATACTATTAGGATGATAAGTTTAAAAATTGAATGATTGTTGAATATATAAAATATATTCAAAAAAATATATATAAACCATTTTTCAAAATTAAATATATAATAGATAGATAATGAGCCTTAAATACTTTTTAGAACAAAGATTATCCTGTAGGGAATCAATAGTTGAATTGAGGCCTCTGTGATTCATAATGGTTGAACGAGTAGCTTCGGCGTAAATCACATGTAGACAGACATTTGTCGACGCGTTTCGAACCAACCAGTGTGGTTCATCGTCAGGACAAGTTGAAGAAACAGATCTAGCCTAACATGTTAAATAGTCTGAGCAGAGATTCCAACGACTAATTTTGACTAAAGGACCCATGTCAGAATTAATTTAATATTATTATATTATTATGTTAGTTATTATTGATAATTAAATATTATTATTATTAATTTATATTTATTAATGGAAATAGTTAAATAGGTCAAAGATATTATATAAATAGAATTCATGGCTGTTTAAAAATTAATTTATTAATTTATTAACATATAATTCATATATATAAGTAACATTTTAATTTATTATTTTTTATTATTATTATTAATATTATTTTATAATATTATTTTTATTAATTTATATTTATATATATATATATATACATTCCTAATTAAATAAAATATACTAGGTTGTTAAGAAATAAAGTGTACAATGACTTTTAATGGTTATACAATATTATTAATTATTTAATATTTTAATATATGGGAATAGTTACATTAATATAAATATTACCTAATGCTATATATATATATATATATATATTATATATTATATATATACTATAAAATTTAAAATCAATAATATTAGGCCTAGATCTTTCTTTTTATTAATTTAAAAAGTAATTTATTAATTTATTATTTAATAATCAAATACCTATATATGTATGTTAAAAAGTTAGGATCAAAATAAATAATATAATTATAATGGTTCGTTCAAAAGGTAATTCATTTATTTAATTAACTATTTAATATAAATTGGGAAGTTAAATTAAGTTAGAAATTACTAATAATACTAATAATAATAGCGATAATAATACTAATACAAATACGAGGCAAGAAAAAATAAAAATTAGAATAGAGAAAAAATAACCAAATAAATAAATCATAATAATCATAATAATACAAGTACTACAAGACATAGATAAATAAAGAAAGCACAACACCAAGGAGGGGGCAGAAAAACCAACTAAGAAAAGAGCGTCGAAATCTAGCACCTACTAATATTCCAGCCATCATCCCTATTGAGATTCTTCGGCCTCTTTTCAATCTTGATAGATTCCCTAAATTTCGATGATAGGAATTGAGCAAGCTATCGAGATTTGAAAAAGAGGTCGAACAATCTCAATCGGATGATGGCTGGAAAAATTAGTAGGTGCTGGATTCCAGCGCTCTCTTCTTAGTTGGTTTTTCTGCCCTCTCCTCGTTGTTGTGCTTTCTTTATTTATCTATGTTTTGTAGTACTTGTAGTATTATTATTATTATGATTTATTTATTTGGTTATTTTTTCTCTATTCTAATTTTTATTTTTTCCCACCGCGTATTTGTATTAGTATTATTATCGCTATTATTATTAGTATTATTAGTACTTTCTAACTTATTTTAACTCT
>APFE031415677.1:14285-24822 GCA_000404065.3 Pinus taeda | reverse complement strand
TTGGCCAAAGTTGGAAAACATAGTGTATATTACTTTAGAGTAAAAGTTGTACTCATATATTGCTATATGAATCTATAGAGTGGGGAAAATCTCTCATTCAAGATGTGTTGGGCTCTAAAAATATAAGAGATGAATGGAATAATATAAATGAAAGAATATAATATAAATGATTATTAATTTTTTATTATTAAATTATTTTTGTAATCATAAAAAAAATGAATGGTTGATAAATTTAAATAATCATTTTGTTTTATGATACTTTCATATGGTAAAGATTAAAAAAAATTATAAAAATTAAATAAATTGTAATTTTATTTTAAGTTATTATTATTGTTGCTTCAATGTGATGTTATAGCTATACTAATGAGGGAAGGATATGATATGGCAAATCTCTTGCCACTTATTCTCCTTACGTATTACATTGTCAAGGTTTATTTATTAGACCTCACCTCTTAAAGAGGGTGGTACAGGCTCCTCTGTCTTATTGTTTGACTCTCGAGTAAGGTTTGCATGCCCAACCCTACTCATCCTCTTAGGTAATATATTTATTATCCTTCTCCTTTGATGCCTCCTCTTATTTTTGCCTTTGTCTTTCATGAGTTCTCACTATTGCATAGGCGCTCATGTATGGGGACCATCTCTAGACCCTCTCACTTTCCCTTCATCCTTGTAGTCTTTTATGACAAAGAGGACTTTCCCCGAGTTCATTGTCGGTGCAGCCTACCTAGCATGACCTTATGATTAAATTCCTTCAACATAAGCTTTTACAACTTCCCACCTAGTTCCAACTAGGTTTTAACGAAGTCTTATTGCCTCCAACATCCATGACACACCAATGATCTTGCTATCGACACAGAGGAGGAGGTTGCAATACTTCAGGTGGTTCCAAATCTAGATTTCTTGTTGAGGCTTCCTCTCACAACTTTCATGAGCACAATCCCACTAAGATTTAGGAGGCAATTTGATTGGTAGAGGATGAAATTTGACAAAAAGATAGGTCACCTTGGACTCAAAGATTATGGTAGGTATTTCCCTTTGGGTTCTTGACACTCGTAGCTCTAGGGGTTGTCAGAATCATTATCTTCATATAGTAGACCTATACTAGCATGTCAAGCTATTGTTAGGGAATATTTTATGGATAGGATAAAAAACTCAAGCAAATCTCATTCATCGATTATATGAGCTATCCCTCATGTTGGATAGGAAAGGAAGGATTTCCAAGCTAGTGATGGAGTCTCCATCTAGCTCCCTAATTCCATCCCATGCAATGTCGAGGAACAACCCATCAGCCTCAGCACCTCATTTTATTCTTGATGCTTAAGTATCTTATGTTTCATGGTTTTAGTCTTTTGGCATGCTTTCCCCCTTGAAAATGGCAACAAGAAAATCCTGATTTAATTTTCCCTTGAATTAAATTAGGAGAAAAATTGTAATTCCACATCACATGACAACATGTATGAGTTAACTAAGTTACTTTGACTTGGTTGGTTTAGTTAATTCGATTTGAGGGTCTAACTTGAGTCATGTAAAGTGTATCCTACTTTATAGGAGCCCCAGTTGAGTTTATTTTGAGTTGTAATCAATTAATTCAGTTTAACTGAGTTAAAGTCAGTTAAACTAGTTCCAACCAATTGCGAAACTAGTAGGAGGTATAACAGTGGGGTGTTGCTTCATGTGTTCAACCAGCTTACTGATAATTCAGTCATAAATAACTCATGCATGTGAGATCTAAGAGTTACCCAGTTGAGATTGGAGTTCGAAGGTAGTGTACTATTAGTTGTATAATCATCCAAGTTGTACAAGTGGTGCATGCAATCAGAGGAAGGGCTATGATGGATTGTGCAATTCCATTTGATGAATTTCCCCATTTAATAGGGGGCTAATTCCTTGAATGCAAGGAAATAGGGACTTGGGCAAGTAGAAAATTGGTTAAATATTGGCCTAGGCTTGTCTAGGAAGCAGTGAGACAAATAGAGATAGTGCAGAGGTTGCTAGGGCTTGAGTAAAGCATTCTAATCTTCTCATATTTTCTAACTAATGTAATATATAGATAGTAGGGGTTTTTAGTTGTGGATTTCCTCAGGAAATCATTGTGTAATGTGTTGATTGAATTCTTTCTCTTATATTCTTTGTGATTTCTTGATCAATTAATTGTTTCTGTTGATGACTAGAGTATATTCAAGTCTTTTATTTTAGAAAATCATATAAGTAGTTTGAATCTACAAGGAATTTCTAAATGGTATCAGAATAGGAATCACTATCAGAGCACGATTCACATTAGATCAGGAATTTCAAATTGCAGATTGATGGAGCTCTAGTTCAGGGAAGATCTAGAAGACCCTATGTGCAAACTTCTTAATGGAGCTAGAAGGCTACTAATGGGCAGATAAGTGAGCTAATGTTTAGTGATACAAAAATGAGTTGTGATCATTGAAATTGGTAGATTGAGGAACACAGATTTCTCACAAGGAGATTGAGACTCAGAGGTAGTCTAGTTTTAGAGGGAGTAGCCCTATGGAAGATAGTACTTCAGGATATGGGGAGATGAGACTCATTATTGCAATAGTTGTAACAGTAGTGCAAACTCAGCAACAAAGCAATCACAACAATAGTATGAGAAAATCAGAGTTCCTTTTGCATGCATTTATACCTCCTAGTGTGAGGTGGGGTGATGTGAAGCAATTGTCCCAAGAGTTACAAAAATTTGGGTAGGGTCCATTGAGGTGTTTTTGTCTCATGGATCATTACCTTGCTGCGGGGGGCCACAATATTCAGTAGGAGGAGGATCAATGTCAGTTAGATACTGAGGAGTGCAAAGCAGAGTTGACAACAGTGCAGGAGGCTTGCAAATTCAACAACAACACAATTTTCCTAGTAGACAGTTGCATATTGATTAAGTGGTTATTTTATTTATTTATTATTCTCAACTGCAGATGTTACAATAACAGCAATAATAATGATAAGTGTAGCATGTAGTACATTCCAAAGGTGTTGGACCACGGTAGATGTGAATCCCTTTCTTGTTGAGAGGGAGTGTTGAAAATGACAACAAGAAAATTATGATTTAATTTTCCCTAGAATTAAATTAGGAGAAAATTTGTAATTCCACATTAAAAGACAACTTGTATGATTTAACTATGTTAATTTGACTTAGTTGGTTTAGCTAATTTGATTTGAGGGTCTAACTTGAGTCAGGTAGAGTGTCTCCTACTTTATAGGAGACCTAGTTGAGTTTATTTTGAGTTGTAATTAATTAATTCAGTTTAACTGAGTTAAAGTTAGTTAAACTAGTTCCAACCAATGACGGAACTAGTAAGAGGTATAATAGTGGGGTGTTGCTTCACGTGTTCAACCAATTAACTGATAATTCAACCATAAATAACTCATTCATGTGAGATCTGAGAGTTACCTAGTTGAGATTAGAGTTCAAGGGAAGTGTACTATTAGTTGTATAATCATCCAAATTGAGGAATTTCCCTATTGAATAGGAGGCTAATTCCTTAAGAAACAATGCAAGGAAATAGGGACTTGGGAAAATAAAAAATTGGTTAAGTATTGGCCTAACCTTGTCTAGGAAGTAGTGAGACAGATAGAGATAGTGTAGAGGTTGCTCGGGATTTAGAAAAGCATTGTAATCTTCTCATATTTTCTTACTAATGCAATAAACATATAGTGGGGGTTTTTAGTTGTGGCTTTCCCCTAGAAATTATTGTGTAATTTGATGATTGAATTGTTTCTCTCGTATGCTTCGTGATTTCTCGATCAATTAATTGTTTCCACTAATGATTAGTAGATTCAAGTATTTTGTTTTAGCAAATCACATAAGCAATTTGAATCTACAAGGAATTTCTACATTCCCATCTGGGATGTTAGCACTTTATTTTCCAAGTCTATATCTAGTATCCTTAGCTTATTGACTCGGATTCTATGGATTTCAAATGCCACACATTTTGTTTTTTGTTTTTTTGTTTGTTTCCTCCATTGTGGGGAAACATTATCTTTGTGAACTTTTAGGTTTTAAATTATTGGTGATGGTTAAATTTTGTTGCCCTAGACTCTAAATTCTTGTATATTTCATATGGTTTCTAGTGGTAGACTAGAGATAGTAAGAATAATCACTAGTAGGAAAACATAAACTAGTGACAAAAAAATTACTAAAACGTGCATATAAATGAGTATGTTCAGTCACATGACCATTAGTAGCTACCTTACAATATCTTATCTTCGCGACCAATTTAGTCGTATTTAACTCAGTTACTAATTGACTATCTTAATTTTATCATCTGGTAGTGTATTTAGTCGTGAATTTGGCCATTGAATTAGTTATTACTTACCACATTTAATGACCAAACAAAAAGATAAATGACTATTGGAAATGATGAATTTGTGACTATGAATGATGACTAAAATTTGCATGTAAATGACTATTAGTGGCTAATTTACAATCACAATGAGAATTTTGGTCATATTTCTTTGGTCATTAATTGATTTAAGAAGATCACTAAATTTTGCATATAACCAACTATTAACAGCTAATTTACAATATCCTATCTTGCAACCAATATTTTTGTCATATTTCTTTGGTCATTAATTGGTTTCCTTGGATGATCACATAGTAGTATACTTGGTTGTGAAATGGCTAATTTAGTAGTGTATATTAATTTCATTTACTTTCATTAATAATCATTATAAATGACTAATTTAGTCATTGTCTATTCATTTTATTTTTATTCATTATTAATCAACATAAATGAATTAGTATGATTTTGTGACTATACTAAAAAAATATCATACAATATTCATGCTCATCTAATATGAAAATGCATGTAAATAATGTAAAGTCTCATAAGTTGATTACAACATCAAGAAATATCAAGTACACTCATAATTAATTTGAACCAAAAATTTTATTACATGAAATTTCATGTATTACAATATAAGTTTCCAACTGAATATTGACCCAACTACAATTTACATATGAAATGTCGTTTAATCACTTCAAAACATCCCCATTGTGTTTTCAATGCATTGCACATATGTCTCTCCACCTTTCAAATCATTCAATGGTTTCCCTCTAAAAACTATGTAACTGATAGCATCCGCCATTCGAGGGTCATGTTGAGGACTAGAAGCTCCATTATTTGGATAGTTTGGGGTTGGAAGATGAATATGATCCATCCAATCTACAACCAATAGATATTCATTTAGCTATTAATAATGTGTTTTCATCTGTTTTTTAATTAAAATATCATTTAAAACTCTTATCACTATTTTCAATATAACTTATCTATAGATCTTCATTTACAACACATGGAAAAGTTCACATGAACACTGAATAAAAATAAAGTACACATACCCCAGTAGGTCACTTTCCACAAGACCTTTTGGCACAAATATCTCTTCACAAACAAAAACAAGAAGATAAAATCAAGATTTCCGAATAAAATGCCTCATTTAACAATTAATATGATGAAACATATACAAGCCATTAAAAGAAAAAAGGTGTTTCTTAAAGAAACTTCCACGAGAAAAACATTTCTATCACTTAAGGCATTAAATTTAGAAATAAAGAAATGTGTCACAATGCCACATCATGTGAAAATAAAATATCCACGAGGCAAGTACCATATATTATAGAAAGCACAAACTAGAAAGGTTAGTTGGTCAACATAGACATATATATAATAATTTCAAGCCATAGTCAATGTCATAATAGAACCCAATAGTGGGTATCTTCATCTTTGAGACTTGGCAACATAAAGGAAAAAAAAAGATAAATATCTTCTAGAAAGCTACCATAAGCAAACATATTAACTGCCTACAATAAAATCAATACATTAGACACAATGGATAAAAAAATCAACGATACATAAGGGTGGTAGGATGGGGAGGGATCCTCTTAAATCTCAAAGGAAATCAAGTAGTTAAGCATTCATGGGGACTTGGCAAGATGACAAATAATATGGATGAAATGTTTGGGCTCCTGCTTGTGCTCGAGTTGGCTAAACAAAGGAATCTCTCCAGGATAACAATCCTTGGAGACTCGCTTCTCAAATACTAGTAAACTTGTTACACAAGTCCAAATTCTAGAAAGGAGTTTCTTTACCAACATGATATAGTGGTTTGGAGTGCATATTAATGTTGATGCATTTGATGATGATATGGTTTTTGTGTTTGTTGCTAATATGAATGGTGATAACCATATTGTTAATATGCTCACATGAATATGCTATCTAATTGGGTTGTTCAGACTGATGTTGATAGTATTCCTATACATATGCACTAGTATATAAGCATTAGTTAGGCCATCACCCATGTTAAACCATGCATGACTAGATTTAAATGTAATAATGTAGGTAAATTTTAGGATAAATAAACTTTAAATGCATAGACATGAGTTAATTAAACAAAAATAGAAAAATAAAAAATAAAGACATTTTTTTCAAGAAAAGGTAGTAATATAGAAGGGTAGTTTCAAATTTCAATTAAAGAAGTCCCTATTACATGCCAAAATAAAACTAAATAAAGGGTATTTGGGTACCTAATTCATCTTTAATAATTTTCAAAATAGAGATTATCAAATTTCTATATTATCCACTTGAAAATATATGAAAAAGGAAAAAAGATCCATCACTATCTAACAATTCATTGCTTTTACTAGCTAAAGAAAAGCATGACTTATCACATATAGTGAAAACAAGTTAACTAGTAGTGAAACAAGGAATAAGCATGCAATGAAAGCAAATCAACTAGAAATTCTATTCATTTATGTAATATAAGTTGAAAAAAATAAGATTGAATTAATTACTCACATGACAAAGAGTTGAAAATCCCACTCTACAATCCTCTTCCCCTGTGTGCCTTTTTAATCTTTTGCAATTAAATTACACATATATATCAATAATATTGTCAATGAACTTCAAAATAAAATGTACCACCTGCAAAGAAAAGGAAAAAACAAATAAATACATCAAAAACCATAAAGTTGAAGAAAATGTGCCAACAACTAAACTGACAAATCCATTCAAATCTTTGATATCTAGCAGCACTAAGATGACATGAACTTTCAGAAATAAAGAAATGTTCCATAAGGCCACATCATGTGAAAAAAAAATAACCATGAGGCAAGTGCCATCTATTATAGAAAGCATAAAATAGAAAGGCAAGATGACATGAAAATTTAGAAATAAAAAAAGGTGCCAACAATGCCATATCATGTGAAAACAAAATAGCCATGAGGCAAGTACCATTTATTATAGAAAGCATAAAATATAATGGGAAGTTGGTTTTCACAAACATATATAGAAAATTTCAAACCATAGTCAAAGTTATAAAATATCTAGTAAAGAGTATCTTCATCTTTGAGACAACTTAAAAAAGAAAAGAAAAAAAGAAATATATCAATATCTTCTACGAAACTACCATAAACAAACAGATTAAATGTGTACATTATAATCAATCCATCAGATTGAAAATTATTTATTATCCAATTTTATAACCTTTTCATCAAAGTCAATTTTCTCGTTCTATTTTTACACCAAAGCTATTCTCTTTGTGGGTTGGGGTGAGCAGACATTGTTCATCCCAACGAATCCCCATGCTCTGTTTTCATCGTCCTCCATCCATTTAAAGCTTGACACGTGGAAAAGGTTTTGCATGGCATATGCCATTGACCAAGGTACTCGGGTTTCTGGTTCACAAAGTTTTTCATCCACCAATTGCACCTGACTGGTTAGGACACTGTTCTTCGTTGAAGAGATTAGGCATCGATTTGACCATTCTTTATTGAAAATATTACATTAAAATGACCTGCATAGAGATATCCTTTGTAACGTGGCCTATGAATATGAGAGAATGTCACAATTAAAAATAATTGGGAGGAAGCAAATTATTACCAGATTCAAAGGACGAAAAGAAAATAATGCTTACCCAATTCAAAAGGTGTGTTTGTTAAGCGCCTGGTAGTGCTTTCTAGCCTGATTGACTAAGCTAAACTAGAATGAAAGATGCCATGTGAGTGATGGGGGAAACAAGGGTTGGAGGGATTATCCCATTCTCATGAATTCACAACATAGTGAGATTCACCAATCCACATGATGGTGTACAGTGTTGTGAACATGCAGGTTGATTGGAACATAGTTGACTATAAAAAACTTTATGCACATCAAATGTTGTGTGGTAAGAGAAAGCATAGCTGCATCAGGGTAGGATTCTCAATTCCCTGCGGTTGAGGTAATAACGGGTCTGCAGAATCAGGAACCAACCAAACTGCTTATCAGACATTATATTCCTCACAATGATATGGCTTTCTACCTCACCAACCTCTTGAACTATCATTAGAGAAATTTTGAGGTCTAAAATGGGACTCAAGACACAAATGTATAAGCAAAATCAAATTTATAAGAAGCAATAGGATTCAAGATGATGATGTCAACCATAGGGGATGATTCACCATTGTTGGAGTAAAAAAAAGTAAAAAGATTAAAAAATAAAAAAATAAAAAGAACTACTTTTTCAACTCGTATTTTCAACTTATCTCCCTACGATTTTACTCAACCACAATTTTCATGTATTTCTCATTTTTCATGTAGAAGGGTGCATCGAAAGTATGGAAAATGAGTATTCCTTGGATGAAGAATTAATTTTTTCATCCAATGAGTTCTCCTGTTTGAAATTTGAGTAAAACCGTAGGGAGATCAGTTGAAAATATGACTTGAAAAAGTAGTTTTTTCTTTTTTCCCTCTAAAATTTGATGATGTAATTTAATCTCATTTTATTATTTCCACTATTATTTTATAATATTTCTTGTGAGGTCCATTTTAGACCTCAAAATTTCTCTATTGTTCCCGTTAACTTATATATGGCTATCCATAATTGTGAAAGTAGTTGCAACCACTTATTTTTCATAGATTGAAAAGGGCAATGATCTTGCCCGAAACTAATAGCTTTGAATGAAAGAATGAAACTAGGGACTCTTGTCAAAGAATTGGCATATCAAGAACAACATTAGTTTGCTATGAAAAAGAAGATGAGAATAATTAATATGTTGTTTCTTTGGGTCTTAATATTGAGGTATTCTATATACAAATGTATAGCCTTCTCTAGAGCCTATTATTGATGAAAGCGCAAATCTAGATGCAAAGATGAAATTCACGAATAAAGAAATCGATTCCATTGGTGTTGACCCAACAACAAAGACATAAGCTAGGGGTTTTTGAGGTTTTCTGGGGGTTAAAATCATCCTGCTCCCTAGGATGTGAAAGGAATCCCAGCCATTTTGAAATCAAGAGAAAACTTGCAGAGGCCTTATAACAATGGCAAAAAATCCAAATTTAAATGAATTGAATTCATTTAATTGGTTTCAAGTGACATGACATGAAATAACATTCACAAATTTGTAGCCCTATCAGAAAGTGTTTGTAAACACTGTGTCATCAATCTCCTAACAAATAGTAGAGATAAGTGGAATCTTTGTAGAGAATCATGGTTTAAAATAGTCAGATCATCTTAAAGGATTTATGCCTTCTTATACTAGAAGCAAGAAATCAAGTCACCTTCAATACCTTCACTGGTCGTATCATATCATGTCTTGGGCTAGCTAGTAGTGGAGCTAACTTTTAGAGGCCCTGTAATAATAGCAAAATAAATCCAAATTTAATTGAACCAAATTCATTTAATTGGTTTCAGGTAACATGACATGAAATAGGATTCACATATTTGTATCCCTGTGAGAAAGTGTTTGTAAATAATGTGTCATCAATCCTCTAACAAATTGGAGAGATCAGGGAAACCTCTGTAGAGCATCATGACTTAAAATTATCATATCATCTTAAAGTATTTATATCCTCTACTAGAAGTGAGAAAGCAAGTAACTTTCAATACTTTCACTGGTTGTATCATATCATATCTTGGGATAGCTAGTAGTGGAGCTTAAATCCCTTCAATAATAATTTATTGAAATACTAGCACACATTTAGAGGCATTCAATGTGGTGCAAAAGCGATGAAGTATAAAGCTATTGGAGGTAGAAAGGATTCCACGAAGGGTGCCTACAAATTTATGTAATAGAATAAAGGATGTCCATAATGGAATGTATTCACCATAAGAACATTGAAAATTGTTCACCATGTAACATTTTTGACATGTAAAGAATGAAAGTCCCAACTAGCGAGTGGCTTCACAAAAGGTGTGGTTTAGTTGAGAAACATTAGGGGTGATTTTAGGGGCGAATGTTCGCCCTTTGGCGAAATTAAGGGGTTTTAAATTTTTAGTGGGCGAATATTTTGTATCATAGTACATTTTTACAAATCACCTCAAATAGCCCACCTTATTTTAAGGGAGAGGGTAAAAAAGGTAAATTTAGCCCTTGAAATTAGGAGTTACAACCTTTCATTCGCCCATTTTCAAGAATAGGTTTTATTTAAGTGAATCCATTCGCCCATTTTCAAGAATAGGTTTTATTAAGTGAATCCTATGGGCCAAATACTATATTTGTAAAAGAGGTATGGTAAATTAATAAAAATATAAATAAATGAGA
>APFE031415670.1:0-10704 GCA_000404065.3 Pinus taeda | reverse complement strand
TCTTAAAAGAGACCCATTATTTCACTAATTCATCCTTTTCAACAAATATTGGGATAATTATACTTATTGACGCTTCATATCTTATAGGAATTTTATTAAAAATTATTATGAATGTCATCATAGTGATGAGATTTCAATTACACATTTTGTCGAGCAATTTGCATGCATATCTTGTTCTCCCACCTCTAACATACATATCAAAAATTGCAATTCCCATTAAAAAGTTATCCCCAAATACAAATCTCATTATGTATTGAAGGATTTCCTTTCCATATTCCAAAGCTACCGCACTTACACAAGCAAGAAGAAAATTGGAAAATGTGAACCATTTTTGCTAGACACCCATTATTTGCGATGCCAAAGTGATATCATGATAATCAAACTTTGCATGATTTTTAATCATGGTAGTCTATGAGACTACATTTTGTTTAATAATTTCATCCATAACTTGCTAAGCCTTTTCTAATTCCCTCACATTTCATGAAAAATAACAAGATTGTTTCCCCTGGAGAAGTGTGGCTTAAATCCCTTATGAATCATGTGATTATGGAGAATTTTAATAAATTCCATAGAACTCTTCTCAAGACCCACATGCAAGAGAGGTATATAATTATATATTTACATGAGTTACTTTACGATCCATTTGACAGTTCCAAGTCTGGCTTTTAACTAGACATTTTTTGAACTTGCCGAATTAGAGCATTGGCTTGAATATCTATTTCCATAAAATGATGGGAATCCATTCTTATATATTGGTTGCAGTTGGTTCTTAATTTTTTAAAGTGTGTAGTAAGTTAGACATAGAAAACACATACATTTTCTTGCCATTTGCATCATCTGAGCTAAACTTGACCAACCGATAAAGGTTTCCTCAGTCCTGAATGTATTTCTCCACCACTATCCACTCAAATATTTTTCCACAAAAAAAATAAAAACATCAGATGTTGCAAATTGTTGAGTCTCATCCATAATTTCTGCAACACTTATCATTTCCACATACATGAATGCACTCTATGCAAACACAATGTTCCCAAAGAAGATTAATACCAACAATATTTGCAACACATGAAAAACTTAGAAATGCACAACATCCAAGAAAACAAACATTTTAATGAATTGTTCCTTCAGTGAAACACCAAAATTTTGAAAATTGTAGTTAAAGTATTCATTTTTCTCATGATTTAATGAATTTGGCAGTTAAATGGTTGGGGTTGAAGTTAACGAACAATCAAAGATTGTGTTCCTTCTAGCTATATTTCTAGACGAATATTTGTTGGAACATTGTTCTACACAAATCAATGAAAACGGAAAAACATACAATAATTAATATATTACATTCATAATTCAAAATCCTATCAAAACAAAAAATACTTCAAACACATGTTATGTTCCAAGACACCGAGTGGGCACAAATTCTAGAGGACTAATGATATTCACTATATAGGTGTTGGAAGGAATGCCCCACCCCACATTTCTAGTAGAATGTCTAAAATTCCCAACCATGTCACCAAGCATATTGCTATCACCAAATAAACCAGATGCAACAAATTATTCATTGGCATCATTGTGCCCATCTTCCAATACTCCATTTCTTGCTTTGTTTGAGGAAAAACCTTAGTTCTCACTTGCATGAACACTCTCTTGGTAAACACAATGTTCCTAATGAACATTATTGTTATAAAAAAATGGTACAATAAAAAAATTCTAGCATCTTCAACATGCACATAAACAAACATTTCAAGAAAATATTCTTCCCATTATACTACTCATGTTCCCATACTTATGATTATCGGCTTCCTCATGTTGATGATTTATTGAAGTTTGTTTCTTTTACCGATACATGACTCTTCTACATGCATTTAGTGCATCCTTATTCTACTAATGCTATTTTCAGTGATACTCATTCGCTCTTACCCATGAATTAAGGAACCAAGCTCTTTTTGAAGTATGCTTGCTTGTTCCTTCACTTAACATTTCTGCAAAATGAATTAGTTCCTTTGTAATTTCGATTTTCAATCTTTCATCTCATGTTACATCTTCAACAAGTTCATGTATTTATGCTCACTCACTTTATACATCAAGTAAATTCAATATTAAATAACTTTAAATACTAGCAATTAGCCTTTCATATTACAGAAACACATATATAAACAATATTTCAAACACTGCAATACAAAAGCAATCATCATTTGTGCAATTTCATATAAGAAATAACAAAAGACTCTATACACCCCAGACATACATAACAAAAATTTACATTGAAGTCCATAGTTCAATCTGCAAAATAGCAGATCAATGCAAGAAATATCCAAGAAAAATTGAAAAATTGACATGAGTATGTTTTCATCAAATAGCCCAAATTCATATTACACTAATAGTTAAACAATGACAGTTTTCATTACTAACGGTCAAAATTCATATTACAATAATAGTTTTCATTAAACAATCCAAACATATATTCGCATGACTATGTTTTCATTAAAAAGTCCTAAATCATTCCTTTAAACAATTGTTTTCTTCCAAAAAAATATAAACATATTTAATAACATAAAAGGTAAAAAAAATTATTATTTAAAATACGAAATTCGAACATCGGACCTATGTATTTCATAAAAACATATCTCTTTCTCTTGATCTTCCAATTTCTGACTACAACAGGGTCAAGCTCCATACTCGAACAAAATAAAACAATCTTCTTCACACCCGACCTCCCGACCATCATCGTATGTCTTACCTTGACTACGTAGCATGTTAGGGTTGGGGACACCATTGGTAGAAACTTGAATTTAACACCATGCTAACTTCTGACTAGTCGATTGGCTTCAGTTGCGAATATGAATAAAATATTTTATATATTGGTTTGAGTCCTAACCATAATTTTGTTTTAAATTTCTTTATTTTCTTTTAAATTAACTCCACTATTGCAATCCCTTATGTTTCAATAAAACCTTAGTCGAACTCCGATCATCCAACCTCACCTCCATTTTCGCATCCACATGGTTCAAATGGTTTGTCACTTTAATGAGAAATTAACACCTTTCATTCAAATTTATTGTTTCTCGTTCCGAGGGTTTAAACAAAATTTAGCAAGTTTCCTACTTTTTGCTTTCTATTTTTCAATATGTTCTTCACACCCTAATTACACTAGTCTAAAATTTTGATTTTCAATCTTGAATCTCTTATTACATCTTCAACAAGTTCAAATATTTACGCTCACTAACTTTATACATGAAGTAAATTTCAATACTAAATAAATTTAAATAGTAACAATCAGCCTTCCATATTATAAAAGCATACATACAGACACACACACACACACACATATATATATATTTATGACAAATACTTCAATACAAAAAAAACTACCGTTTGTGTAGTTTCCTTTAAGCAATAGCAAAATACTCTATATAATCCATAAAGACAAAACAAAAATTGACATTGAAGTGCATTGTTTGATCTCGAAAATAACAGATACACACAAGTAATATCCAACAACAATATGAAAAAATGACATGACTATGTTTTCATTAAACAATCCAAATTCATATTACAGTGATCTTCAAAATATCTCTACAAATATTAAACAAATATGGCATCTGCAATACTATATACAAACAAAATTGAAGCCTCAAAGGCTAAATCACGATATCCATAGGCAATAGTGGTATATCAGCAATTGAATTTGTATTTCAAAAAGGTGAGAAAAAATATCTGTTTTCAATAACATCATTGGAGCCTTCAATCGACTACACATGGAACCCATATCTTTTTACGAGGGAGACACCATCGCTAATTGTCATTATGCATAATCCAGCCACCAAATCATATCGATTTAGATGCACTTCCATACAACCCAACATAGGTACTTTTACTTGAACTACACGAAAAGGTACGTAGCCTGGGCATTTACTATTTATATCCATCGAGATAGCATCTAGAAATATGCATCTAAACCTCCATCTATCTTGAAAATATTCTAAGCTTCGTCTATTTGAAGCCTGGCCAAATTCGAAATTCTCTATCTCTTCAAATGACCAAACAAACGTAGAACCATTGTTTACAAGACAAACCTATTGGTTCCCATACAATTTTAAAGACATACATCACATGTCAGCGATAGGAACAAATTATAAACCCCACTTGTTTCTTATAAGATCAAACCAATATATAGTCTAACCCTATGAATGTTAATCATCATAATATTTATCTAAATATTGCCAGAAATTTTTTCCTTTCTGAAGGATAGCCCCTTTGGGGGAATTACACCACCAAAAGGAGGTTTTGTCCTTCTCTAAACCATGTCTACACTCATGCAAATAAAAATATTTCATTCCATGTTTTTGTGCACATGTGTCAACACAACCCAATCATATTTCTGTGGATTAAATTTCTCCAACAAGGAGAAGAATCCCCACTCTCCAATAGTAAGAGGTCCATGATTTCTAGAGGTCTTTGTAAAATGGGTTATTATAACATAATTATTAGAATTCAAAGAACTTTGAGGCACACTAAACACAATCATTGATCCAACTGTACATTGAATTTTGTATCTAGTGTGCAGAAAAGGAAAAAGCAATAGAGATATTTGTACTTTTTCATTAAGGTAAGATCCAACAAAGCAGTTATGCTAGATACCAACTGAAAAAATAAATAAATCCAAATTCTTTGTAGGCAGTTCTATTGCAAGAGCGATAAAAATAATGTTTTCCAATAGAATACCCCATTCTTTATAAACCAACTGAAATTTTATTAGCACTGATAAAGGAAGTTGTTGAAATATAAAATCAACAATCTCAAATGGCAGAAACTTCCAAATACTTAGATCCATGAGAAAATCAACAAGTTTCTTGAAACTAGACCAAGTATTGTATGTTACATTGAAAAGGATAAAATACATAAAAAAAATACTGATGTTATTAAACATGCAAATTATCATATTAAACATGCTAAAAATATCTTTTGTAAACACTTATTAAAAGATAACATTTTCTAGAAAATAACATTATTTTAACACAATTTACATAAAAAAATGTATTCTTGAAAAAAGTTTTTTCTTTTAAAACATTATTTCAACTAACAATTCTTAGAAAATAACATTATAAAAAAAAATTAAAAAATATATACTACAACTATGCTAACTACCTTGTATGTCGAGGGCAGGGTCCCCCCTCCAACTAACTTGTATGCAATACAATCCTGACTTGTGAATACCCGATCGACTTCAACTCTGACTACCAATACAATATTATTTTTATTAGTTTGTGTGCCAACAATCACTTTATTTTATTTTCCCTTTGTTCGACCTTCCCACTCTCAACATCTACCTTACGTGGACTATGTTGTAGGTTAGGCTCAAGGCAACCCTTGCAACTCTCTTGTATGTAATACCATCCCATTTTCCAACTACCCGAATGACTTCAACTTCGACTATGGATTAAATATTGTTTTTATCAATTTTTGTACCAACAATCACCTTATTTTAATTTCCTCTTGTTATTTTATAAAATAAGTCACAAATTACAATAACCTATATTTCAATTAAATGCTCCTCGATGTCTAATCATCTGACCTCATCTCCATTTTGATATGTTATTCTTGGTTTGTAGGATTTTAACAATATTTACCTACTTTCCTCTTTTGCACTTTTTATTTTGTAATCTATTCTTCACACCCTCTTTGCACAATTTCTCTTAAACTTACTTCTCGTTACAAAGAAAGAACTTCAATTTCACTTTGGCACTCATAATTTCTAGTAAACATCCAATCTTCTAAAGAATTCAGATAATGAATTTTGTATTCATTTAACAAACCTTAATTCTTTTTATTTCTTTTTCAGGACATAAGGTGGGAAACAAAGCTAAATATTTAAAACAATTCAAAAAAAATTCTATATCAAAATATACAACTTTGTTCTCTCTTACTCAGTATCATATAGATTAACCCAAATTCTATCAAAATATCATCTAGACATTCCAGAGGAACGTTGAGTTATTTTTAGATTGGCAAGGATAAGAGTGGAATAATTATCTATAGAATTCACTCATTTACTAATTTTGAGACCGATTTTATGCTATCAATACAATGAGCTAAGAAAACCCCACATTCTCTATTGATCTTATTGCAAGCAAAAAGAAAATAAAAAAATTAAACAAAAGTATAATCAAGGAAGCTTATCACAAAATAACTGTTTTCCCCTTGGGAAAGTTGAAATACAAGTTACATTTGTTTGCGACTTGAATGTTCGATACCCCTTTTTACATTTACATTTCTCACTGTGAAATCCACCTCATATTAGGAAGACAAGTTGCATACAGATATGGAAGGACATCTTACCACTAAGATCATTGTATGTCTGCATGCAGTGGCCTGGTATTTTTCGATATATCTCGCCTTGAAATCTGATGCAAAGATGGACACCATTGCAAAATAATATGTTCCTCTTCTTGATTTACCAATCCAAACAATATGATCTGAACAATACACAAACTATTGAGAAATACAAAATGAAACTTAGCTAAGCAATACCAAACAACATTGATGTCTTTAATATTTTAAACGACATTGTTGTCTTGGGTATTGAAATGTTTGATCAACCGTAATGTGGTGTTCTTTCTTCAAACACCATGATTTCCACGATGTGCACACTTCAGTTTTAGACAAAGTCTTAGAAGGATCGAATGACCCTTTCCACCATGTTACCACAATTCTTCACACTCCCTCCCATTGCAACCATATATTAAGTTATTAAACGAAGAATATTTGGAAAATAATCGATCATGTCCGTTCAAAAAAAAAAATATTGAAATTCCTACAATCAACATCCACCCAAATCAAAGGTGCTTTCCATTCTAGGAGGGAGAGATATAAGGGGGGAGGGAGAGGGGGAGAGATTGAGGGAGGGAGAGATGGGGAGAGATGGAGAGAGGGAGAGAGAGAGGGAGGGGAGAGGGAGGGAGGGGGAGAATACAAGCAAGGGAGAGGAGGGGTAGATGGGGGCAGGGAGGGGGAGGAGTCAAGCAAGGGAGTGTAGGGGAATATGGGGGAAGGGAGAGGAGGGGAAGGGGGGATGGAGAGAGGTATGAAGGGGGGATAGGGAGGGATATGGAGGGGATGGAGATAGGGAGAGATGGAAAGGCGGAGGGACATGTGTTATAGACATATTTGGGCACATCAACCTCAAACTTATATGTTGATAAACTAGGGCTCATCAACCCATAAAAGAGTTCTTTCATGCCGTAAAAGAACATAGTCATCTGAATACATCATTCCCCAAAAGTTCCACTTGAGAAACCATCCAAATATGGCCTAAATTAAACCATACTGATTGCTCCATTGGTAGAGTGTGATGCATACTGAGTGGTACACTGCCAGGGTGTGATGGATATTGATTAGGCCTTTTATACTGTGTGATGGGCGAGGATGGACAAATGTCCGAGATAGTTTGCTAGGTAGTTGTTCATGGAATCTTCTAGAAACTTCTCTTGTGCCGCTTCCCTCTCTGAATTCACCCAAGGATGAATAATGGGGGATCTAAGAAATCTCCAAATGGAACCAATTGTAACAAGTGGAATGACACTAATCAAACCCCATGGATGACTCACACCCTTGCACACATCTATAAATGGATCTCCAATTCATGAGATATAGAGGCTAGAATATTGTGAATTACAAGGAAGTGTTGATAGTTTGTAATTGAGAAAGGAGTATTGTATTGTTGGTGTGATCTTGTTATTTCATGAGGTGAAGAAGGATTGGAACTGGGAGGATGATGCTAGATCAGACAATTGGGTCGTAATTCAATGTTCTATTAATAAAGTTCTTCAAGTTTTCTTCCATATGATTGTGTAATTGTGAATGTTATCATTTGTGAATACTATTGTTTGTTCATTATATATATATAATTCTGTAATGTTTATGTTGTAATAGATCACGATGCTTTGACGGTTCTTTGTTGTTGTACTTGTGCAGGTACTCTCCAAGTGTGTTAAGTACGGGGAGGAGTTGCAGGATCTGTCAAAGGGGAGAGAGAGCAAGCAAGGGATTAAGAGGAAGTTCCAGGTTGGTTCCATTATCATTCTCTTATCTATTACACATAGAAGAAATTGTTGAGTTGCTTTAAACTGTTGTTTCTAGGGTAGTTTCCAAACCTAGAGGGCTAGCATTCTTTAGGAATACTAGTTCTCCTAGAAACAAATTGGCGACTCCGCTGGGGAGGAAAAAATGTTTGTTTGTTGTTATTGTTTGTTTTATAAACTATAGACAGAGCCTAAAGTCAACCACGTAGCCTTCGAATTGCTCTTGCTCTGCAATTGCATAGTAGATGAATGTTGCTTCAGTCAATCTCTGGTTTAGTTTGTGAATTAAACATTTGAATTACAAGCACATCTAGATTGCCTTTTGGTAGCACAGTAATCTCTCAAGACATTCCTTCATACTTTGCTCTTTACTGCTCATCAAAGCTTAGCTTAACTCATTGAAAATAGCTGCACATCTGAGCCAAAACCAATTTTAGTTGCACTCCCTGGACCATCGCACTGTCTTCCACTATAACTTAGTATGCATCACACCTCCCGAATGTAGTAAGTGCGATGCATCTCTTTTTCTATGAAGCCGAGGTGCGATGACTGACTGAACTCTTTTTCCATTCTAGAAATTGAGGGTTTTTTACCTTGTTTTCAGTTTTGTTTGGTTGTTTTGCTGCAAATGAACAATGCCTCCTTACTGAAGCCTACTTGCATGACATAGATCAGCCTCAATTACATTAGGATTAGTGAATGCTTTTTGTGTGTTTGTTCATCATTTACAATCCTTTGTTGAAAAATTGTTTAAATCGATTTGTCGCATTGATACAAAAGTGTTGTAATTGTCGTTTTGTGTCGAAAAGAGAATTGTCATGAATTCTTCTTTCCCTTGATATTCAATTGAACTTTTCTTCATGTATTTGGTTTGATTTGTTTATATTCAAAGTGTAGAAAGCATTTTTTATTTAAAACTGAAAAGTGTTGTTGAGTCTTCATTTCTCTTTTGAAGAAGAAATTGTCGAAAATGTCATTTTGAATGAAATATTTCAAATCTTTGCTGCATTTAGTTTTCCTTTTTGGCATTTTTCACATTAAGGAACAAAGAAAACAAATACATGAATTTGCATTTAGCAGTTGTAGATTTTTGTGCAAAAATATGATTTAGGGAAATTCACTAGGGTGTGCTCTTTGCTCTTTGCACTGTTATTTTCTTTCCTTAGTAGCTAGGATTTTCATTGCTTAAAGTAAACAACGATTGTTTATCATTGTAGATTGCATTTTAGAAATTTCAAATCATCATCACGTAGTGAAGCATTGAAAGGAAAACTCTAAACAAGATCAACTTTAAAATAAATTTCAATGAACCCAACAACACTTTGGAACTCAATGCAACATATCTAGAGGTCTAGGCTAGAGACGTGTTCCAGCATCATTAAAACTGGTGGCTATTGTTTTCATTGAAGGTTGGGTGATTCCTCCTCCTTGATACGACAAGTGCTAGCATGGACTTTTGCTCCCTGTATTGTCCTGTATATATTGGGAGACCACAATAGGATTATATCCTTTATCAATAGGAAGCTAAGTCTGCCACCTTAGTGATCGCAATGCATTGAACACAACATTCAGAAAGATTGACTATCGTACATAAGTCCTTGGTAATTTTTCTTTAATTTATCACTAAGGTGTATATTGCAGTTTTGTGATTGGTTTGGTAATCCCTTTGTCTATATTTTCTAGAGTAGTCACTTTCATTCCTTTTCGACTCTTTAAAAGAAAAGTTCCATCTAAGCACTTGTCCTTTCAAGCTCATTAAAAATCGAAGTAGACTAGAGTTATCTTTAGCTTTTTCTCAACTCTTAAAAACTGAAAAAGCAAAGTTGTGTCAAAGTGTCATTAAAATTAATTGAATTCAGAATAACATCCTTGTTCCTTAGTTTATCTTAGGTTAAGATATATGGAGACAAATCCAGAGTCCACCAATCAAGGAATCCCTTTTGAAGGGAATCCTTGTTCTTTTCCTTCCTTTGGAAATATTGGTGCTCCTTACATGGCTATATTATCCCTTCCTGGACCTACCATTGGCCTGCCAGAATGGCTGTTTTCAACCTCTTTGGTTCAAAATAGATAGGGATAGAGGGATAGATAGGGAGGGAGAGAGGGATAGAGAGATAGATAGGGAGGGAGAGAGGGATAGAGAGACAGTTAGGGAGAGGGTTGGGGAGAGAGGGGAAGAGGGAGGGGGAGAGAGAGGGTGAGGGTGAGAGAGAGAGAGAGAGGGAGGAGTGGCGGAAAGGGGGGGGGGGAGAGAGAGAGAGAGAGGGTGGGGAGAAGAGAACAAAGGGGTAGAGAGAGGGAGAGAGAGAGGAGGAATGGAAGTGGGTGTGCTAGTGGGAGTGGGGGAGAGAGAGAGGGTGAATGGGAGTGGGAGTGGTGGAGGGAGAGAGGGGGAGAGAGAGGGGGGAGCTAAGGGGGCAAGAGAGAGAGGGGAAGTGGGAGTGGTAGTGGCAATGGCAGTGGGGGAGAGAGAGAGGGAGGGAGGGAGGGGGACTTGGAGTGTGGGAGAGGTGGGGTGAGAGAGAGGGAGGGAGGAAGGGAGGGAGATAGAGGGAGGGAGGAAGGTAGAGATGGGGAGGTGGTTGAGAGAGAGGGTGGGGGCAGGCAATGGGATGGGGAGGAGGTTGAG
>APFE031415663.1:96680-112469 GCA_000404065.3 Pinus taeda | reverse complement strand
GGGGGGGGGGGGGGGGGCTTGGTTTGCGTGCTTGCCTTGAGAAAGCTCTTTTTCCCTACAAAACACAAAACACAAAACCCAACACGAATATGCAAAGAAAAACGAACCTTACGGCTCGAAGTTAGCTTTACCAAAAAAAAACTAAATATTTAAAAAAAATTAGCTTTCGCCGAAAAAACTAAATATTTTTCTCAATGTTTCTGATTTTCCGAGATCACACTAAGGTGCAGGGAAAAGAGCATACGCATGAGAAAAAAAATCCTTCCTTTCTGTTTCTGATTTGCCCAGATCGCAAAGAGTCGCAGGGCAAAGAGCATACGCAGAAATGAAAGGTATAGATCCGGTTAAAAAAAACTAAATAAACCGAAACCGAAATAAGCAGAGAGAAAATAACAGTAAACTGCAGATAAAGATTGTATACCTCCAGATCTTAAAAATGACGCAGATAGGGCTATCGGAAACATTTTCGCGTGAAACGAAAGGGTTCCTCACTGGAACAGATGCTCCGAACACAACAGAGCAGTCCTCTCGGCCCGAAAGCAGTCAGAAATAGTAGATCTAGGAAACGACAGCCGCATGCAATTCTACCGGCTTCAGATTTGGATCACCAACAGACGCGGCCCTCAAATAGCTCTGATACCATGTAGGAATATACGGTAAATTCCTCAGACAGAACACCAGAAAGACACCGCTCACAAACAGATCACAGATCAATACACCAGTATTTTGACGTGGTTAAAACCCTCAGAGAGGGAAACAGTCCACGGCCTGCGCCAACGTGGCTACTACAGGCAAATTATTAATAAAAGAATGAAAATTTACATAAGCTTCTCTCATGCACGGTTAACCTACAAATGACCCTCCATGCGCTTTAAATAGAATTCATGGACCAATCGGGTGTCAAGCCACGGATCAAGTGGTCGGTAATACCGAGGAGAGAATGAACCGTCGGATCACTACATATCGTGACCGTCGGATTGTAAGTTACAAAATGTACAACGGTAAAGAAACACACTTTACCTAACGCTAACCTAACTCTATACTAGACCAAGTTGAACTTAACTATTCCTATGTGTCAGAATATCCTGACACCCTTATCATACTATCTATATTTTGTTAACTTTGGTAAAACCATAACCTTTAGGGTTTAATATAAGAACCCTAGCCTTTTAGGGTTTGTTCATTATATCTAAAACATATGATGAAACCCTAGATTTCCAGGATTTGATTAATTAGTTTTTATGGAAAAACTCTTATAATAGTTAATATAAGATACTAGGAATGAAACCATATCTGTACATGTCTTCCTATGGTTGGAACCCTAACTTGGTCTAGTTGTTGTATATCTAATGTTTAATATTAAAGTTTTGATGATGGTATCTATGGTTTGTGACAAAACCATAACAAAGGCTACTGTAAGAATCTAGGGCATGAAAGTGTAACCCTAGTTGATTGCTAACTAGGTCTATTATTTGATTATATAAGTGCTCTCTTTGTGATAATGTGGTAACCCTATATTGATAAATATTATTTCATGCTCTTGTACATATACATTTGTGTGCTTGGTTATACTTGTTGTTGATATTTGTAGGCACATAGTTTGCAAGAGATTATAAAGTTGTAAGTTTGAATTGTGATTGTTGATGACCTTGTTATAAGAATGATGGAAAGAGGGAGTTGTAAGAACCCTGATGACATTGAAGTTTACTTTGATTATTTAAATATGACCTTGTTACCATATGAAATGAATTTTTGGAAGGTTAAAATTATCTGATAATATGATGATGCAAAAGAAAGAACCTTTGAAGCTGAAAATTTTTTGATGAACTTATCTCCCTAAGTTGAGAGGGAGCTTCAATGAATGAAAGTGTATATCCTCCATACTTGAGAGGAAGAGATGAGTACCATAAATTTCCCATATGATGCTACTTGGGAGGACATATTGGCCTAGTTGATAGTGAGATCTCATGTTATGGTTTGGTCTTGATAATGTTTATATCCTAGTGTGGGAGGGTATCTTAGTCATATGGAGCCTCGTTTTAGTGTTGAACTTCATAATGATACTTGGATCCCGAAGGGTTGGTGTTGTTGTAACTCTCAAGAGACAATTCTCGATTGTGGGGAACCAGTGCTCAAGGCATCTTGAGATTGATTAAAAACAATTAAAATCAAAAGATGGAAGAGAAGGCCGCAAGAGCTTGCAAGAAAAACTTCTAGATCTTAAACCCTATCCTTCCAAAGAAAAATGGACAGAGAAACTATGAGAGTTGCAGAGTGTTGGACTAAAGGAATGCATTGAAAAAGAGTAGAAAGCAGTTCAAATGAGGCACTTAAGAATCTGAATTTAATCTACTGCATAAATAATAATGCAAGACTTAGAAAATCTAAATGGGATTCATGGAAGTGGATCACTTCAAGAATTATTTGAATATCCGACAGCATAGTACACAACCACACCTCCACTTTGTATCGATGTGTTGAGTTGTAATGTCAGCACTTTCATGGATTGTTCCTTCATAAGTGTCAAACCTTCTTGTGGTTCAGTCTTAGCCTGATTAAAAAAAAAAAAAATGAACTATCATGTTATATTCCCATAAATTGAATACTTCGGGGGATAATTTTAATAAAATAACTACTCTATCCAAGTCGAAGGGAGAACCCTAGGATCCTAATTCTGACGATCACAAAGGAGAATGACCTCCTTACCATAGCCAATGTCGATTTTTTCTACAAATAGTAACCTATCATGAGACACTCGAGAATGTATTCTCGGCTTAAACATGAGGCAAAGTATACCCTCTTTGTTCATAAGAAAATTGAAAGCGGCATTTTCCATTAGTGAACGTTGTGCCACATCTCATTTCAATGCATCGAGCCATATGTGAGTCGTTGTGAGATTCTCCCTGTCAATACTTTGTATGGGCGCTGACTTTGATGAAGTATAGTTTTTCAATGATAGACTTTAGTGCTCGATTCATGATAACCTCAAGTTGGAGATTGGGCAAAGAAAGCCCGATATTCTGATTAAGGAATCTTTTTTTGAAAAAGCCCAGTATTTTATGAAAGTCGAGAGCATAATAACACTAATATGAGCTTTTCCAACACAAAAATAAAACTTTTTTTCAAATAATATTGCCAGCTCCGACAAGTTTCGTGTCTTTTCCTGCAAGACAGTGAACAATTTAAAAAAGTAAACATTCACAGATTATTTTTTGAAGGGTTTTTATCAATGAGCTACAACGGGTGTCTTGGCATGGAGGCCTAGATGGCATCTATATTGATTGATACATGGTTGTAGCTTAATGGTACCTATAGTGGCATGTTTGCTTGATGACAACTTAATGCCTCATAGTGTCTTAGATCCTTGTAGTAGTGCCTTGGAAAATAAAGTTAGATTCTTAAGTTAGTGGATCGTTGAAATAGAGTCATTGATAGTTGGATCTTTGATGTATTGGATGCTCTGGCAGTTCTGGTATCCCTATCATTGTGTATTTTGTTTTACTCTTCTTGGAACATTTCAAATTGAAGTCAACCTTGTATTGGTTGAACAATTATGCATACCTCCCTATTTAAGAGGGAGTGTTGAGAAATGTAACTAGTATAAGTCTTCATAATTATAGTTGACTCATGATGTAATGTATTTTTCAAAAGGAAGAAAAAAATATTATAAAAGAAAATTTATTTAATAGCATGGATTTCATGCTTTATTTATTTTGTTTCTAGGTCAAAGCACCCATTGTGTGCTTCTAGGGTTTATTTCATGTGTCATGATCTTTGTCATTATGTAATAGACCCTTCTTGGGCTTAGCCTTCTCCACCAACCTGACCTTCCCTCTCTTCATGTTGGCCTTATTAAGCAACTACAACCACTATATATAGCCATGCAATCAACCTATTGGGAAATCATCCAATCAAGTGATTTGATCTACGATTGCAAGAACAAAAGATGTGTGAAGAACCTTAAGAAGAAGGAATAACTAAAGAAAAGGAATGAGAGACACTTGTCAAGGAAAAGGAATTTGATTTTTTTTATTTTTTTGTCACACATGCGAGCTAGGGTTACTACAAGTTTGATCTATTGAATTCTAAAGATTAGGAGTTCCAAAAATTGTCAGTATCCTTGTTGATTTGCTTTGAAAGAGTTGTTTTGAATTGATTTGTGTAGAACATGTCCACATCGGAGGTTGACTTGGTCAATTGGAGGAAGCCTATGTCTTGTTCAAAAGGGTCTAGGATGTCTCATTTGATTTTACTTTGGAGAAAAGAAGAATATTCTTTCCCCTAGGAGAGAGGTTTTTCCATGGTTGAGTGCCTACATCTCTTATTCTTTGTTTGTGATATTCATAGCTTTGGAAATTGTCTTGATGATAAGAACTTAATAATAGAAAAAATGAGTAATAATAAATCACAAGAAATTGTCATGTTAAAGAGAAATCAAATTAAAGAAACCTTGATAAGTTTCCTAAGGATTTCTCGTCAACATCAACACAAAAAACTCCATTCTAGCTAAGGATGTGGTTGCAAAAAGCAGGGAGGAGATACAATGCCTGAAGGCACAAGTGACGAAATCTGAGGCACATTAGCTACCCCAAACGCTTTCAAAAGAACACGAGCACAAGGGATTGGTTCAACAAGTCAAGGAGAAAATGGTCGAGTATGAGAGATGGTGTCAGGACATAATCAAGTAGGGTAATCAACTATGCAACATCATGTTAGCAGTTCCAGTAGCGGCACAAGCTAATGATCAAATTTTGAATGCTAGTGAGTCGATTCGTCATATCGAGCAGACCATGGGCACAATGAGATTTTCTAAAAAATGGAGTATGTTGCATGAAAAATCAAAACTCATAGAGAAAAGTGACAAGATCCACGAGGAAAACAAGCAATGGATCGAAATTCAATATTAGGTTTCCAACCACAAATCAATGTAATGAATTTTTGAAGAGTGTTCAGGGAGAAAATAACAAGGACATTGGTGTTAAAACCCAAGATATGACCACTGGAACAATGCATGAGACTAATAGGGAAGGAGAAATGCTCAAGGCCAGTATTGAGGTACACGAAGAAGATTTGAAGGAATTAAAGAAATCCATAAATGAGAAAATCTCCTTCCAGAAAAAGGACTAGGTGACTCAAGAAGAGCCATAGTTTTATGTTGGGAGCTTTTTAGAGGCCATAAATTTTTTGTAAATTTTTTTTTGATTGGGACTCGTGTAGGAGGGTAGAGGAATGAAGAAGAGAGTACACAATGCATATCAAAGGGATATAGTGTAGGAGGAAGATGTGTGGTGTAAGGAGGTATCACATAGGAGGAAGATGTTAGCATCCAAAGAGTGGGGATGTGTGTGAATAAGGTTAGGTAGTTAGCATTCTGCAGCAATGGTGAAAGAGGAAAGGGATGATGTGGCAAGGGATTTTAGAGATATTTATAGGAAGTGGAAGGTATATGGAAGTGGAATAAGGAGGTGGGATATATTTTTAGGAAACAATTAAACCGAAATGGGATAGTTATGGTAGTATGTCAGAAAATATACTAACAACCATCCAGTCGAGAGGACAACTGGAATAATGGAGGAGCGGGATAAGAAGGTTCAAGAATCTAACAAGAGTTGATAGAGGAAGAGGCTCGAGACAAGTTATAGGTTGATCAAGAAATGAGATTACTAGACGACAAAATGTTGGATGCTCAGGCAGTAGTTTTTGAATATGAGAGTATTGCTGAGCATGGATTTTCTATTTTGTGTAAGTAATCATAAGGGTTAGTGTCTGAGTTTGTAGTTTCTTTGTGATGCCTGATGTAAATTTAATCCTCTTTAGTAAAGGTTGGATGGATTTGTAATTAATGTGTTTCCCTTTTTGTATTTTTGACAGGGACTGATGGTTGGTGATTCAAATTACCTAATATTTACATTGTCGTGCTTCACGCCTTTACTAATTTATATTGAAGTAATAGAATGGATGGTTGGGTTTCCCTTGATATATTTTTTAATACAAATATGTGCTTCTCTTTTTATAGCTTGTTGGTTCAATTTATGAATAATATTCTTTCATTATTCTAATGATGTTTGATGTCTTGAATCACCAAGTTAGGTAACAATTTGGTAATGAATTAATGTACCATTGTGATAGAATAAAGAAAAATATATATGGAGCTACTGATGTGATCATAAATGTTGAGAGGAATAAGTCGGGTTATCCATTAGCCTACTATCCCTATTGACTTATGCGTTGATTGGTGAACATATGTGTCTACGTGTCCTACACAGTGTGTAGTCCTAGGATGGAAATTAAGACTTTGTACAGTGTGTTTTTAAGCCCTATGTTGTAGGTGGGAGCTTAGTGCCTTGACCTCATAACAATACCATCAAACTGTGAAATCTTGGTTCTAAAAGTCACCCATTAACATCTTAGGTGAGACTTCATCCACTGGTGTTGTTGAAAGGATCGATGATGAGTGGGCTTTGTTGGCCAATTTCACATCAAATCTCAGGTCAGTTAGAATCTTTTGTGCCACTAGATACCCTTCAATGTAAAATTTGACTTTTCCCTTTAATTGAATACCAAATAAATTTACATTCTTTTGAGAAATGGTGTAATCTACTATAGGGATATTACTCTGTCAAAAAAAAGCCTACAACAAAAATATTACCTTTGTGCTCCTAAAATCCCTTCCCTATGTCAAATATTGGTGGTAAGGTTACTGGGAGAGGAAAAACAAAGATGATTTTGTGATATTAAAGGTAGGAACCAATTGGGAAGCTTTTTTTAATGCCCTTAAGGAGTAATTTTACCTTGTAAGGAACTATGATGATCGGCACATGAGATGGACAACTTTCCAATAGGAGAGAGAGAGCAAGTAATGCTAGAGTACACCAATATTTTACATACCTTGCACTTAAAGTTGGGTATTAAAGGCTCTAAGAAACACCTTATTCTAAAGAATTGTAGTGGTCTACACAGGTATATACAAATGGAGATTAATTTATTAGACATATCCTCATTAGGAGCCTTTTATTGATATGCTATCAAAATTGAGCAGAAATTGGAGCTGAGGAATAAGTGTGAGTTCATGTCTACAAAATAATTGCAACAAAATACTAGAAAAGGTGGTGCAAACTCACAAAATGAGGGATAGGGAAAGGAGAGCCAATCTTAAGTTGACTAACCCAAGTCACAAGAAAATAATGGTAATGGGAAGTTGAAAAAGTATAGCGGAATGTTGTGTGACTTCCCCAAAATCTCATGGCACAACACCGATGAATGTCATTCAAAACAATAATTTCTAGTAGAGCCTAATGAAAATGAAATAGAATTTGGATCTCGGTTTTATTTAATCATGGTAAAGAAAATAGGATCATCAATTCAAAACATGTGATATCATCATGATGCAAAGGATCCAACCAAAAGAACCAGATGTGCTTTAAGAGGGGAAGCTCCTCTTCCATTTATAGATGTGGGTGAAGGGGACCTTACTACATTTCATCATTGATATTAAGAGCCATAAGAACCATATATTATTTTAGGTCATCAATACATTGAAGCTTCCAATACTACCACACCCAAAATCTTATACCATTGACTGGTTGAGCCATGCAAGAGACATTTATGTCCATGAGCAATGCTTCATATCATATGGAATAAATCCCTTGGAAGAAGTGCTACTATGTTATGTTTACACACTTGAAGTTTTTGATTTTCTTATAGGGAAACCTTATAGGTGGAAATGTCATGTTATTTATGATTCACATCCCATAGTTTCATTATAACTTTTGAAGGTTAGCTTTAAAGGGTACCATAGGTAGTTCCAACTACTACAATTTCATTGATCTCTACAAAATAGTGCCAAAAGGTAATATATTAGACTACAAATACTTTCCTATTCATAGTTTAACTAAAAGGTGAAAGGAATTTCATCGCAACTATAAAAAACTCAACATGGGGCCCCTCTACACAACAAAAGAAATTGGACAAGATTTTGGAGACATACAAAGATATCCTCGCTCCACCTGTGTATGTCCCTCAACACTACCATGTCAAACACTCAATTGACTTGATACCTAGTGCTTCTTTACCTAATGGTTGAATATAAAAACAGTCTCTCTTGGATAATGAGGAAATAAAATGGCATATTCACGAGCTCATCCAAAAGGACTGCATTAAATTGAGCTCCTCACCTTTGCAAGAGTCCAATTGTGTTGGTACAAAAGAAGGATAGGACATGGAGACTCTATATTGATTATAGAGCCTTGAAAAAAATTAATTTCAAGAGTATATATCCAATTCCTTAGATTGGAAATCTTCTTGACTAGCTTAAAGGTGCCAATTCCTTTATAGATTTTGACCTAAAGTCAAGATACCACTAGGTTCTAATTGAATAAATTGATGTATGGAAGAAAACCTTCAAATCTATAAAATACCTTTTGAGTGACCAGTCATCCCCTTTGCATTCAAAAACTCTCTAGAAACATTCATGAGGATGATCAAGCATATCCAACATCAATTAAAATTTATTTATTTGTGTTGTACATTTTGATGACATCCTCATCTTTAATAAAAACTAGGTTGAACATTTGCAACACATTTAGTAGGCCTTCATCACCATACAAAACACAAGTTTGATTTTAATCTATATAAATCCTTTTTTGGCTTGTACATAATTGAATGTTTGGGATATATTGTTGATGAACATGGGGTGCATGTGGATCCAACTAAGATCTAATTCATTTAGGATTGGTAAGGCCTAACAACTCTAACAAAACTCCATATCTTCTTATGAATTGCTACCTTCTACTGAAGGTTGATGTTACGGTTCTCTCATATTGATTGGACCTTAAGTGACATGACCAATGTTGGAGGAAAAGAAAATTTTCTTGGTCTCAGCCACAATAGAAAGTATTTGAGGATCCAAAACATTGGCTTTGCTTTGCACCAACTCTCACACTACCAAACCTCCAACATCCATTTGATCTTATGATAAATTTCTAAAACCATTCTATGAATGAATTCCTCACTCAACAAGGACATCGAGTGGCCTATCATAGTGAAAAACTCTTTGATATGATTTTTATATACCCCACATATGAGGAGATGTAATCCATCATGTAGGCATGCCAACAATTGAAGCAGTATATTTAGGGGAAGGAGATTATCATACACATTGTTCATAGGCATTTACAAATCATGAAAACATAAGAAAAGTCACAGAATGAACTACATTAGAAATGGTCCAAATATCTATGAGAAATCCACTTGAACATCAAATAGAAGTAGATTAGCACCAATCATGTTGCAAACTACCTTAGTCAGCCCTTCGTTTTGGTGCTAATATAAGTTCTTAATTGTTGTGGGAAATAAACCTCTAGGTGGCCATAATTATACAATATTGACTCTGACTCACCACCACATACTAGACATTGATCATAGGAAAAAGAGTTCTAGACTTCCACCTCCATGATGCGCGCTTGTGATATCTTGGCAACCTTTATGTTCCATCAAGTCAGTGTGCCAAGCTAATTTGTGAGGTGCACAGTTGAGTGGTAGGGCATTTTGGTGTGGAGAAGTTAATAGCAGTACTTTAGCAGTGCATCTACTAGCCAAATATTCGATAGTATGTCCACCAATATATCATATTGTGCACCACCTATTCCATTGTTAAATTAGTCATCAAGAAGAAAGAACTATAAAGTCCTATCCCTATCCTAGACAAGCCCTGGGAGTTAGTCTTTCTCGATCACATGTCATATTTTCCATCAACTAGGCATGGTAATGATTGTGTGTTTTTGGTTGTTGATCGGTTCTATAAGATGAACATTTTTACAGCATCCAAAAGGAGCATCATAGGTAAAGTTGCTGCTAAACTCTTCCTTGAGTGCATTTGGGTTCATTTTGTGCTACTTCAAAACATTCCTTTAAATAGGTATATAAATTTTGTTATAACTTTCTAGTGTAGCATATGGTATCTGATAGATACTAAGTCAACCAAATCAATCACTTTTAATCCTTAAATAAATGGGAAAATAGAAGTGGTCAATAGGATTATTATGCATATCTTTTGCATGTGCAACTCCAAGCATCTGCATACATGGGACAAAAGTTTTCCATACATTTAAGAGAGTTATAACATATACTTCTATAGCTCTATTGTCCATATTCCTTTTCAAAAGTTCTTGGGATTCCAACCATTAGCCCAAATGGATGTAGTTATGCCCATTTCATCTTTACTAGAAGAGTCCTCTCATTCTCAAGTCAAGGAAGATAGAGTAGCCAAATTTGTTGAATGGATCCAACACCTCTAACAACGAGTTCATGATATCCTACAAAAATCCAATTCCAAATGCAAGTAGTGACATTATCACCATGGGGATCCACACACATTTCAAGTTAGTGATTAAGGTATGGTTGCATTTACAGAAAGAATCCCTCAAATGCCCACATAGGAAGCTTACACCACGTCGATATGGAAATTACACATTCTTAAAGAGTGTGGATAAAATTTATTTTCAATTGAGTACTCCCCTTTCCTTTTCTTTCACCTACTATTTAATGTAGAGCTACTTCAACCATATTTTCCACCTTTTTTACACACCTTGGAGGAAACCAAGAAATTTCCCCCCACATAACTTGATCTTGTATACATTCTATAGGATGGAGTGGATTGGATCATGAACCCCAACAAAAACTATACTCACCAATAACACATACAACTCTACTATGTTTTCAAAGCATGAAATCTTCTTTAGCAAGGAAAGTGTCTCAACAAGAGGCACATTCAATAGAAGTTTCCATATCTGATGAGGGAACTTGAAATAATGGATACTTTTGCTTCCTAAGGGGGGAGGATTGATCTAGGATTAGATTTTCACCACATTACTATGCTTTATATTATATTTCTTTGCCCATACTTCATTTCCTTTCATTCCTTCCATTTCATTCCATGGACAAACCAAATCAAAAAATATCCTTTTGGAATTGCACACTTCTCCTACAAGAGGATATTTAGGATTCTTAAGAAGTTACCATAGTATTAAGAAGGATATTTTATAGGAAGGAATTAAATCTAATGTTCAAATTTTTGAGGTGGTATGTGGGGTTTTCTAATAGAATAAGGGAGAGACAATCAAGACCCAAATTCTCCTACAAACATTTGCTATACCAAGTCAACATTGTAAACAAATTTCAATGAATTTTATTACAAGTTTACCCAAATCTAAAAGAAAAAATTCTCATTATGGAAATAGTATGCCCATTTTTTATCTCTTTCTCATCATTTGAAAACAAGCATAGTGGCAGAAACATTCATAGAAATAATACAAAATCTACATGGAATTTTGAATATTATTTTAAGTGACAAATCCAATTTTCATTGGAAAATTTTGGACAATTTTTTTTCTTGTTTGGGTACATAATTTTCTCATAGCTCAACTTACCATCCTCAATCCCATGGGAACATGAAATTGCAAATTAATGTTTATAAATATATCTCCAATGTTTTTCATTTTATAAATACACACAATAGGTTAAGTGTTTTTCCCTTGTAGAATAATGGTACAAAGGATCCTTCCATACTTCATAAGAAAGTGTCCCCTTTTATTACATTTTATGGATATCGTCCTCCAACCATCACATCACCTTTGAAAATTATTTCAAAGGTTCAATGAGTGGAGGACCATATAAGGCGCCAACAAGAGGTTATCAAATTATTGAAGGACAACTTCATTATAGCACAAGATAGGATGGAGCAAAAAGAAAATCAAAATCACAGTCAAAGGGAATTTTAAGTGGGATATTGTGTGTTTTTAAAGTTACAACTATATAAAAATATTTCCCTCAAGCAAAAAATAGGAGAACAAGAAATTAGCATCCATATATTATGGCCTCTATAAGGTGTTGCAGATGATTGAAAGTTTTCCTTAAAAATTTGAGTTGTCTCCATTTTTGCATATACATCTATTCCATATTCCTCGCCTAAGCAAGGTAATTGGTGATGATATCCTAGTCCAAACTATTTTTAAAAAGATTAATGAAGAGTGGAAAATCATACTAGAAACAAAAGTAATTTTTGAAACAAAGATTAAGCAACTTGGTATGAAGAAATTGTTGAGTACCTCTTCAAATGGAAGAACCTTCTAGTGGAAGAGGTCGCATGGGAGAAACACTCATGGTTAGTTAAATGTTGGGGACAATGCTTATGTTAAGAGGAGTGGCATGTTAAGCATATAAAATGCCTTATTCAACCCTATATATTGAGTTATCGCATTTTTATTGCTATATTAATTGGTCAACCAAAACCTTCCATTACATCATTTCATTATAGTTATAACCATTGTCTCCTACGTAGATACATACATATATACAAGGATACCTAGTTATAGGATTATCTCATCTTGTCTTTTCTATTGGATTCATTGTAAAACAAAGTTTCCCCAACAAAATAGATTATATGCATTAACGTTTTATCATTTTTAAGAGACTTGGATCGTTGCACAAAATTCGCATATGCCTTAATTTTGTAAAAGAAAAAAAATAAAATTAAAATTAAAATCTCGATTGTAAATAATATTCTAGTGGCATTATAGGTTGTAGGGACTATACTTCTTATATAGTCATTTACATTCATGATAGAGCAAGTTTTACGTAGTATCACTTCTTTGTATTTTATGGAGGATTCAAATGTTGATATTGATACTTAAATTAGCAAATATATCCATTTTCTTCTTATGTAATGTTGATAGAGTTTATAAACTCTTCTAAATTAAATTTATAATTTATTCATATCCATTAAATTTAAATAAACATCTTATAAACTCATAGAATTCTTTTAATAGTTTCTTGCTTCAAATTAAATCATAGAATTCTTTTAATCGTTTCTTGATTCCAATTAAATCATATAGCTTTCAATTTAATTCCTATTTTTATTTTTTACAAAAATCAGTTATAGTCTCGGTCAATTCTTCATTAATCAAAGCCCTTAATTTATGCACCTCAAAAAAATTTATTAATAAAATAATCCCTTATCTTATAATAAAGATAAAACTCCACATTAAAGCATCATATTTAATTCATATGCTCATCATTTCAGTATTTCTTTGTTTCGTAATATCCTCGAATAATTTGATTAATAAATAAATTATTAATTATCCTCATCGCTTATCTATTCTTTCTTATATCTAAAACATACATATTCATCAAATTGATATTAAGTTACTTGGATCAGTTTACACAGTTCTTAAAGGTCTCATTACTTTGATGAGGTTGAAAACATCATTACTGACTATGAAAATAATACCATACCTTGCGTTTTTTTAATAGTGTAATAATAAAATAGCATACCTTGCTCTCTTTTTTTTTCCTGAAAGTGTAATAATGAAAGCCTTGTTCACTTATTACTAGAAGGCTCTATATATCAAACCGAAATTTTAAAAATCTTTATTCATTATATTAAAAGAATTTAATATAATAATATTAATATATATATAATAATATTTTTTATTTCGTTAGACTTTAAGTTTTTTGTGGTAGTTTTTTAAGTAGTATTATCTGATCTCATGTATTATGCTTCTTCTTCTTTAATTTTGTATATATGATTTTTTTTAAATAATTTAGTAAAATATAAATAGAAAAAAATTATATAAATTTAATTCTTAATTTTGTCGAAAACAATATTCCTATATAACATAGGGATTGTACAAATGGCTAATTAAAATATCCTTATATATGATACAACTAATTTTCTTTGCTTTTGTTTTGTTTTTGGCAGGCTACAGTAAGAGCCCCATATGTGAAGAACATGCAAAAAGCCTTGTATTTACAGTTCACTGTAGGAATTGTGCCAATGTACATTGTTACTTTTGTAGGATATTGGGCATATGGTTCATCAACCTCTTCATATCTTCTCGCTAATGTAACTGGGTCCAAGTGGGTTAAAACTCTAGCAAATGCTGCCACTTTTCTGCAAACCGTGATAACACTACATGTACATAACAAACCCTTAACCCGTTTATTTTATATTTCAAAAAATATATATATTTTTTAACAAACTTAGTTGTAATTGTAATTGTGGTTGTAGATATTTGCAAGTCCTACATATGAATATTTGGATACAAAGTTCGGATGGAGGAATGAAAGCATATATTCTATGAAGAATTGGGCAGTGAGGTTAATGGCTCGAGGGACATACTTGGGACTTGCTACATTCATGGCAGCATTACTTCCATTTTTGGGGGATTTTGTAAGTCTGACAAGTGCGGTCACCTTGTTACCATTGACATTTGTGTTAGCAAACCATATGTACATTAAGGTGAAAGGAAAGTATTTGAATACATTACAGAAGTCATGGCATTGGGCAAATATATGTTTTTTCACCTTACTGTCAGTGGCAGGAGTTATTTCAGCAATTCGCCAAATTGCTATCGACTCGAAAACATATCATGCATTTGCTAATCTTTAATTATGATACGATATTGAACACACCATGTATTTACTAATCTTTAATTATCATATGGTATTGCTTAGTTACCATATGTTATTGCTTTCTATTAGAGGTATGTTCACTTGAATTTTATTCGTTTTTCATATCAAGGCATTTCATTAACACCTATTATAGTTGTTAATGATACATTCATTTAATCTTTAATTTATTTGTTGTTCATTTCACTATAAATTGTTGTGAGAAATTGATATATCTAGAAATTTATTTGTTTGTATATATATATATGAATGAGAAACTCTAGACAAGTTGTCACCATTGATGGGTAATGTCTAGAATAAATTGTTAGTTTTTATACTCCAAAAAGTTACTGAAAAATATTATTAATTTTTTTATATTTTTTAATAATAATATTCAGAATTATTATAGATCACAATCTTTAATTAAATGAAATTATGATTATAAAATTTATATATTTAATTTTTTTGCTAACCATAAATAAAATGTTTTCACAACCATGTTAAATTCATTTAAAAAATAAATATTAACAATGTTAAATTTTATATATGATGAAGAGTTAGAGATGAAGAGAGAAGAATCAACAGAAATTTCCAAATGTGATTACTATCTACTTCTGAGAATTGATAATCAAATTCCTATGTAAAAGTTGTGTGACTTTGAGATTTGGGATTAAGATATAATTTTTTTCTTCTCACATATGGGTAACCTAGTACTTATGTTTAGAGAAAATAAAGTGTATTATTTAATGTTGTTCGTCAATGATAATGTCACTACTGATTAGAGAGGTTATTAAATGCATCGATAGCCACATAGCTAATTAGATCAATTGGTTGGTAGTTTTGCCTTTTAAGCCCCTCACAAATGCACAAATGTTGGATTAGGTGTGGACATTTCATCCCCTCAAAATTGTTTTATTTTATAAAAAATATAGCGAGATGGTTAACATTTAGTGGGAAGATATTTCAGCTGCTCCACATATATTGAATGAATAAACTACCAAATTTATTTGTATATGCTTTACTTTTATGTATGGTATGCAATTTATTTCTTACTTTTCAAGAACTACATTTCAGATGGAAATTGTAATCGAAAGTGCCCATTCACGATTATGATTTATGTTCTAAGACAAATTTAACTCAAAGATCTTGCAACTATGAATTAAGAAACGATGACCCTACCACTAAACAAAAGACCCATTGTTCTTCAGCAAGAAATAGCCTTTTGGTTCTAAATTCTATTAGGAAAATTTAGTTGGATGAATTCAAAGGTTTTAATAGTATTTCTGCTATGTATTATTAATTTGTTTTTAATAAAATGTTTCTAAAAGTTAATTATAAATTTAT